>LKNJ01006655.1:0-16287 GCA_002120245.1 Maccullochella peelii
TAAAGTTCCAGTAGGAATAAACATTGCATGCAGCAAAATAATAAATGGTCATGAATGATAAATTTTGCCCTGACAATAGCCAAACGAAACTTTTTAAAAAGTGGTCTAGCAGTGTCTCTGTAAGAAAGAGAATGCATAAAATATAATATGGTGCATAAAATATGGTGAGAGGTTGGGTATGTTTTAAATTACAGTTTTGTATCAAATCGTCAGCCAGGCATCTACCTGCTAAAACTCCCCATCTACTTCAAATCATGGCATGTCCATGGCATTTAATGCAAACTATTTCATGTCAAACATGCTTGTAATCCCCCTGTTCTTTGGTTTCAGATTGACAATGTTCAGAGTCTTATGCAGTGCCCCACTGTCCTCGTCTGTGTGGGATGTGAGCCCTCTCACCCTTCTGTCGTGGAGAATTTTCGGAAAACATCTGATGACAAACTTCCGAAGCTGAGTGTGAGGTCACGCTCCAGTCGCTGCAATGAAGGACATGAGGGTACAAGAAACAGTTTGTCACAGACGTCATTTCTGAATTATGTTTTTAAAATGAATTAATTACATTCTAAGCACTGTTTCTTTGGAAAATGACTTGCAATATACATTATAATTGCATTGTACACAATGAGCAAAAGAGATTAAGTTTTTTTCCTTCTGTCTTCTTCATGTCTTGATGGTAAACCAAGGACTTCCAACAAAGAAAAATGTCATCAATCCAAAACTGGATTCTGACAACAGATCTACCAGGCAGTCAGTGTCATCTGACAAGTCATTACCAGATGCGACCAACTCTCCAGATAATGTGGATTCCTGCCCACACACTGGTGATGGAATGAGAGATGATGATATAGAGAAACGGGTTCGTGTTAATAAAGATGGCAGTTTGTCTATGGAAATGAAAGTGCGCTTCCGGCTACAAAATGATGAGACATTACATTGGTCGACAGAAGTAAGAAAGACAACAGGCGGGACCTTTGAGTACCTCCAAGGACACAATAACCCCTATTTTGCACACGTTAGTGATAGAAGCTATTCAGAATCTGAAAACATCTCTACTGCTGAGCAAGAGGAGGCTTGGCGCTATCAAAGACATACAAAGGAGCCTCACTGTCCTCACTGCTGCAGTCACTGTCAGGGTTATGACATCTGGAAAAACGTGCCAGGGACACATGGAGCAAGTCGTCATATTCAAACTTCCAGCTCAACTGCATCCTCACATACAATGGTCTCTAGAAAGACAGTGGTTAAAAGGCAAACTTCTAGATCAAGCGAAGAGCATACAGAACAAGTGGTGGAGAGAGAAACTTGTGTGAAGCAGACTGTTGAGGCAGCTGAAACTGTAGAGTACTGCACCATCAGGAGCTGCTCACCAAAGGTGCAGTCCTCCACACTGGACAACTGTGATGTCTGTGTTGACAGTCCCAATGCTTCAAGGCACTCAAGCAAGTCAAGAAAATCCAAATCATACACTTGTTATTGTGGCGTGTCTAATGATCCTAAGGATGATATAAAAGGACAAATCAAGGCCCATTCTGAAGAAGAAGGTGAGATACAAAGTGATCGATCAAGCGCCATGTCTGTCAACTCAAATGCCTCTGGCAGATCAAATAAGTCTGAAGAAATACAGAATACAGAGTCTGAAGATGTAGAGGAGAAAAGATCCAAAAGTGCCATATCAGTTCATTCAAATGCCTCGACAAAATCAAAATCCGATGTTTTAGGAGTTACAGCTGAAGAAATACAACCACAACCACATGATGACAAAGAAACACAAGAAAGACCATTAAGTAGCAGGTCTGTTAAATTTGAAAAATCAATGAAGTCAGAAGTGGCAGCTGAACAGCATAAATCAGAGGAGGATGTTGATGAAGAACGAGCATTAAGTTCCATGTCATCAAAATCTAAAGCCTCTATTAAATCAAAGGGATCAAGAGTCTCTTCTCTCCCAGATAAACAACAAGCTGAGGATGAAACTGAGCAAAGGACACCCAGTGCCATGTCAGCTACATCAAACGCCTCTGCAGGATCAAAACTAGGAGCATCTGAAACATCTGCAGAGGAAAGCGTTCAAAACCCAGCTGAAGAAAACGAGAATGAAACTGGACAGAGAGCACAAAGCGCAATGTCAGTGAAGTCAAATGTTTCAGCAAAATCTAAAAAGTCAAGAACTTCTGAAGCTCCACCTGAAGAAAATTCAGAGGACAAATCTGAGGGGAGTGTACATTCTCCTGTGTCACTGAAGTCACAAAATGCTGGCCAACATTTTGAGGAAGAAGAGGAAGCTGAAGAGGCTGTAGAAGATCAAGAGAGAGTGCCAAGTGTCATGTCATCCAAATCAAATACCTATGCAAGGTCCACACATTCCGAAGCATCTAAGCTTCAAAATGAAGGAAATAAAGATAGTGAAAGAGCAATGAGTGTGATGTCAGCTAGGTCCATCAAGTCAGATGTGTCTGCAACATCTATAAAGTCAAAATGCTGTGAAGAAATTACTAAAGTAAATGCTGAATATGTAGAAGGAGCAATGGAGAGAGCAACTAGTGCTATGTCAGCTAAGTCTGTTGCCTCGGCTAGATCTAAAA
Source organism: Maccullochella peelii (assembly GCA_002120245.1). Lineage (NCBI taxonomy): Eukaryota > Metazoa > Chordata > Actinopteri > Centrarchiformes > Percichthyidae > Maccullochella > Maccullochella peelii. The sequence continues at coordinate 2,580 of LKNJ01006655.1, forward strand.
AATCAAAGAGGTCTGACCTCCATGCTAGAGAAAGTATTGACATTTCAGATGATGGAAATGCTGAAGAGGAAAGTGAAGGGAGACCACAAAGCACAATGTCAGTCAAATCAGCAAAGTCGGTGACGTCAAACATTTCTGCAAAATCTAGCAAATCTAAAACATCTGAAGTTCCGAATAAAGAAAGTGAGGACAGTCATGTGGATGGAAATGATGGAGAGCAAACTGAAGAAAGAGCAGCAAGCTGCAAGTATGAGATTGAGGAAACGCCAAGCTCCTCCTATGTTTCAGCTGAGGAAAATCCTGTCAAACATGATGAACCTGACACGAGAGCATCTAGTGCCATGTCAGAAAAATCAGTCAAGTCAAAATCATCTGTAATATCTAGTAAGTCAAAAGTCTCTAAAAGTAGGTCGGAGAAAAACAACGATGACGAGGAAATTGCAGAAAGAGCAATGTCAGCAAAATCTGCCAAGTCAAATGCCTCTTCAGTATCTACAAAATCAAAAGCTTCTCAAGTTCTTCCCAAACATCATGATGATATTTGTGATGAAGGAAATGCTGAGCAGGAAACTAGTGAGAGATCACCAAGCTGCATGTCATACAAGTCAAACATTTCAGCAAGATCAAGTAAATCAAAATTCTGTGATGGTTCAGATAGAGAAAATACTGCTGAATATGAGGAAGAGAGGGGACCTAGTGCACTGTCAGTGAAATCAGCACAGTCAAATGTGTCAGCCAAATCAACTCAGTCAAATTTTTCTGCCAAATCTAATATGTCAAAGCACAGTGATGTTTCAGCTGAAGAAAATGCTACAGAACATGGAGAAAGAGCTCCAAGTAATATGTCAACTACATCTGCTAAATCTGCAAAGTCAAATGCAATATCTAAGAAATCACGAGGTTTTGCAATTCCTACCGAAAACTGTGGTGATGCTTCAGAAGAAAATGTTATTGAAGGGGAGACTGAAGGGAGATCAGAGAGCTCAATGTCAGTACAGTCATTTGAGTCAAGCATTTCTGCAAGATCAAATAAGTCGAAATGTTCTGCTTATGTTCCAGCTGAAGAAGGTTCTGAGACCTCTGATGACAAAAATGACAAAGAACAAACTGAAGAAAGAGCATCAAGCTGCATGTCAGCCAAATCAGTCCATTCACATGTTTCTGAAATATCTATTAAGTCTGCAGAGAGAGCACCAACTGCTTTGTCAGCCAAATCTGCAAAGTCAACTATTTCTGAAAAATCTTCTAAGTCAAAAGGAATGGATGGTCTAGTTGAAGAAAATATATCTGGTAATAAGAAACAAGTAGAGAGGACTCCAAGCAATTTGTCAGTCAGATCAGGAAAATCAAATGTTTCTACAATATCTAAAAGATCAAATGTTTCTTTAGTGCCCTTGGAAGATCGTGTTGAAAATCCTGAGGAAAGAACTGTTGAAGGAGAGAGTGAAGGGAGGGCAATGAGTGCAATGTCTGCCCAGTCAGTTCCGTCAAAAATTTCTGCAAGATCAGATAAGTCAAAATGTTCTGCTCATGCTCCAGCTGAAGATAGCTCTGAGTCCTCTGATGACGAAAATGAAAAAGAGCAAACTGAAGAAAGAGCACCAAGCTGCATGTCAGCCAAATCAGTCCAGTCACATGTTTCTGAGATATCTATAAAGTCTGCAGGAAGAGCACCAAGTGCTTTGTCAGCCAAATCAGCAAAGTCACATGTTTCTACAAAATCTATCAAATCAAATGCTTCTGAAGTTTGTTCTGGCAAAACTACTGGCATTCCTGATGAAGGAGAAGGTAAAGATGAAACTCAAGAGAGAACGCAGAGTGCAATGTCCGGCAAAACTGCAAGGTCAACTATTTCTGTCAAATCTACAAAGTCAAAAGGACTGGATGGTCCAGCTGAAGAAAATACATTTGATCACAAGGAACATGAAGACAGAGCTCCAAGCAATATGTCAGCCAGATCAGCAAAATCAGAAAAGTCAAATATCTCATTAGCATCGAAGAAATCAAAAGCTTCTGACATTCCTACTGATCACCCTGTTGGTTCTACAGAAAAGGCAAATGAGGAGGAGCACAATGAAAGCAGATCAATAAGTTCAATGTCAGTCCATTCAGTCAAGTCAAATGTTTCTGCGAGATCGAGTCGGTCAAAATGTTCAGCTGATGTTCCAGTTGAAGAAAGCATCGCCAGACCTAAGTCACATGCTTCTACAGTATCTATGAAATCAAATGCTTCTAAAGTTCCTCCTGATACAAATAGTCCTGAGTGGAGAAATGATGAGGAAGAAACTCAAGACAGAGCAGAGAGCGCAATGTCTGCAAAGTCAACTTTTTCTGCAAAATCAAGTAAGTCAAAAGTCTTGGCTGCCCCAGCTGAAGAAAATGCTTATGATTCTGATCATGTGGAAAGAGCTTCAACCAATATGTCAATCAAATCAGCAAAATCAGCAAAGTCAAATGTGTCTGAAATATCTAAGAAATCAAAAGCTTCTGACATCCCCTCTGAACACAGTACTGAAATCACTGATGCAGAGAACCAAGGGAGAGTGAGCTCAATGTCAGCTCAGTCAGTCAAGTCAAATATTTCTGCCAGATCAAAAAAGTCAAAATGTTCTAATGTTCCAGCTGAAGAAAGCTTTGAGATCCCCAATGAAGAAAATGACAAAAAGCAAACTGAGGAAAGAGCAGCAAGCTGCATGTCAGTTGAATCAGTTCAGGCTCATGTTTCTGAAAGATTTTTTAAGTCACAAGCCTCTGGTGTTACTACTGATGATGTGGCTGAACATGAGGAAACTATGGAAAGAGCCCCTAGCACCTTGTCAGCTAAATCAGCAAAGCCACATGCTTCAGAAAAATCTACTAAATCAAATGCTTCTGAAGTCTGTTCTAAAACTGCTAGCATTTCTGATGAAGGGAATGGTGAAGAGGAAACTCAAGAGAGAGCACAGAGTGCAATGTCAGCCAAATCCACACAGCCAGCCATGTCTGTAAAATCAACTAAGTCAAAAGTCTTGGATGTCCAGGCAGAAGAATATGTTGCAGAACATGAGAGAGCAGCAAGTGGTATGTCAGCACCAAGCAACATGTCAGCCAAATCAACCAAATCAAATATTTCTGTTTCATCAAGGAGTACAGCAGCATGTGAAGTTCCTTCAGAAGAAAACACTGCAAATGATGATGAAACTGTACAAAGACCACCAAGCACCCTGTCAGCTAAATCAGCCAGAACTGCCAAATCAACACAGTCAAATATTTCTGCAAAGTCTAGTAAGTCAAAAGCCTCTAATACTCAAGGGGAAGAAAATCACGAGGAGACTATGGAGCGAGCACCAAGCAGTACCTCGATTAAATCAGCAAAATCAAGAAAGTCAAATGCTTCAGCAGTATCCAAGAAATCCAACGCTTCTGAGAACCCCGCTGAAGATGGTGCTAACATTACTGACGAAAACACTGAAGACGAGGCAAGAGCAATGAGCTCAATGTCTGCCAAATCAGTGAGGTCGAATGTAACATCAATATCTTCAAAATCAAAAGCTTCTCACGGTCCTCAAAATGTAAACAGTGAAGAGGATGGTGGAAATGAAGCTGAAAAGAGAGCACAAAGTGCCATGTCAAATAAATCATTAAAGTCTACTGGAAAAACAAGTTCTTCAAAAACCACTAAAATTGCAGCTGAAGAAAATGCGGCTGATTGTGAGGAAACTGAAGAGAGAACACCAAGTGCTATGTCAATTAAATCATTAAAGTCAGATCTGTCTCTGAGGTCAAGGAAATCAAAAGTTTCTGAACAGACAGCTGAAACACATACTGAAGAGGTAGATCAAACAGAACGGACTCTAAGTGTCTTGTCAGTGAAGTCAAATGTTTCTGCAAGAACCATGAAGTCCAACGTATCTGTAATTACCCCTAGTGAAAGGACTGGACATGATGAAGAAACTGATGCAAGAGCATGTAGTGCAATGTCAACTAAATCAGCAAAATCACATAATTCAACAAAATCAAACAAAGTCATAGCTTCTGAAATTCCTACTGTAGAAAGTTCAGACACTTCTTATGAAGGAAATACTGAAGAGAAATCTGAGAGAGCTCCAATTGCCATGTCAGCGGAGTCAAATATATCAGTGAGATCAGAGAAATCAAAAGTATCTGATGTTCCTGCTGATGAAAATACTAATGAAAAGGAGGAGAGAACACTTAGCCCTGTGTCAGCAAAATCCAATCGATCTGGAATGTCAGGTAGGTCTGAAGTTCCTACTGTGACAGTTGAGGAAAGTGAAGACAGAGCACCTACAGCCATGTCATCAACGTCTAAGGTTTCAGCACGTTCAAAGAAGACAACATCTAAAGGTAAAGGAAAGAAAAGTGAAGGGCGGCCACAAAGTTCTTTATCTGTCAAGTCAAATATGTCTATGAAATCTCGAAAATCCAAAGTAACTGATATTTTAACAGATCAATATATGGAAAATAAAGAGGGGTTGAAGACGTCCACAGCCGTTGTTCCTGCTGAGGAGAAGAGCAGTGTTTCTCCAATTAATGCAGGGGAAATTGTGATTCCTGAAGACAAGAGTACACCCACAACTAGTTTGCATGAGGAAGAGAAACAACAAGATACATCTGGTAAGAGGAGTTGTCACTCTAGGATAAGCAAGTCAAGCAGGCAAGGGACAAAAAATGCAACTGCAGAAGTCATTGCCAAACCAAAGCCTGTTACAAATTCTGCTGTGTCAGAAACCTGTCAGAATACACAACAACCAAAAGAAAATAAACGTCATGTGATTAGTCACACAGAGTCAAATGAAAGTGATTTGTCACAAACTCTGTCCAGTTCAGATATTGTCAAAGAGATTTGTGAGACTTCAGCCACTGGAGAGTCAAAATCCAATGTGTCTAAGAGGATAACAAATGGTCCATTCGAAGCCACAGACATTGGTAAAAGTGCCACCAATAACAAAAGTGACAAAAGCAGCAGATGCAAGAACACAAATGCTGATTTTGAGCTGGTCCCATCTAGCCTACCAAATGCATCCCCTGCTGAGGTTGTGAATGAATGGCTGAAAACAATACCAGCAGACGGTGACATGTATGACATGGAGGAATTTAAAGAAAACTGTGATGGACAAAAAACTGTCCACACAACAGAGGAAATTAATAGAATGGAGGATAATGAAATCAATGACGACTGTGCAGCTGAAAATACAAAAGAAACAAATGAAGAAGTTGGGATGAACACTGTCCCTAATAATGACTGCCAAACAAGCATAGAGGCACCAAAAGCAGATAACACCTGTACTCAGGGAGATGATGCCTCAAAAATATTTAACTCCTCCGTACAGGTGATGAGAGTACTTTTAAATCCAAAGCTTGACAGATGTAACAGTTTACCAGAAATTTCTCCAGTGTATGGACGTAAACTAAGCACTTCAGCTAGAGGTCTTCTGGATTGCATTGTGAAGTTGCAATTAATAGACCATAATCCTAAAAATGCAAATGAAAAGGATGAAAGATACCAAGAGCTAATGACTATTCTTCAGTCTCTTTGGCTTTGTGATCCTCCAGAAAATGAACACATGTTAACGAAGGATGATCACCATTCTGCAAACGAAGAATTCAATCATACATCATCCTCCGGTGTGGATGTTAATAGTGGCTCCACAGGCTCCGGGAAAAGTAGTGATGGTGTGAATGGCGATGCGTCTCAACCACATACCAGTGCAGATACGTTAAGTAAAGTACAAGAAGTCGGTGAAGGTGGAGTAGAAGCAGATGCTCAATGGACATGTGAAAGAGAAGTAGGAGTGTATGAGGAAAAACAAAAGGAAGATGATCCAGCAACAGATGAAACAATTAGAAGCAATGATAGTCCAATAGAACTGCCTGAAACACCACCCTCCTCAAACAAGAGTTCAGGAAATGACAGCAATGGCCAAAAACGTGAAACAGAGTGTCAAGAAGACACCAGTTCTGAGAGCCCTCCTCTCATTCAAAGAGAAAAGTTAGCCAAAAGGATTTCTCAAGATCCTGATCCTGTTTGGGTCTTAACCTTATTAACTAGAATAGAAAAGCAGTTCATGACACATTATATCAATGCAATGAGAGAGTTCAAAGTCCGATGGAACTTGGATGATAATGAGCAGCTTGACATGATGATAAGTGAACTTAAAACTGAGGTCCACAAAAGAATCCAAACAAGTATAGAAAGAGAACTGAGGAGAATTCAAGGTCGAGCAGGCCTACCAAGGCCTCCTAAAGAAGCAATGTCCCGTGCTTCAACAACACAAATGGAAGAGAGAAGACAAAGGCTGAAGATTATGCTCAAAAAATCAATTGATCCCCAAGCAGAAAAAAGTGATGATTCAGCAACAGGCACATCTTACAGTGACCAGCGCAGTGAAAACGATGATGGATACTGTCCATGTGAAACATGCAGTAAGAAAAAAATGACATATAGGCCTCCACTTCCTGCAGACATTATGAATACTGCACCTGTTGTCATGGACTTTGACCTAAAGAGGATTCTAATGATGAAGAACGGTGACCCAGGCAATACACAGGCAATCAACTGGACATCTCACTCTGAAAATGATACTGAAACAAAAGCAGCAGAAACACTTGTAGAAAAAGTTATTTTCAAAGCTGTGAGAGAAGTGAAAGGGGATGAAGTACATCATGACACTGAGGATGACTTTGCAGTTGCAGCAGATAAAAAGGAGGCAGATGATGTGTGCCAAGACACAGGTCAAGAAGATGGGTCTGAAAACAATCAAGCAGAAGAAGTCAAAGAATTGGCTGAACAGGCTGCTGAAGAAACTGTAGATAATAATGAGGAAGAAGAGTGTATTTTGGCAGCCACAACTAAACACAAACCTGACAAAGAGGAATCAAAGAAGGAATGGTTGACAATAAACAAGAGGTTGCTGCCAACAATGCAGATGATTCTGCAGAGGAGAATGAGGACACAGCAGCTGATGAAGGAAGATGGGAATGATGCCACAGCAACACCTGAGGAATTGTCAAAGGAACCAGCAGAAAAAGCAGAAAGTGAAGATGAGATTGATGTAGAAAGAGAGATTGCTGTCACAAGTGAGGATGAGTCTAAGGAAGAGACTGCCACCACTACTGAAGATGACAATGCAGCAGGAGATACTGATGTGGCAGCCACAACTGAAGATAAATCTGACAAAGGTGTAGAACCAGAGATGGTTGATAATGAAGAGGAGATTCCTGCCACCGGGGCAGATAATTCTGTAGATGAGAACAATGGCACAGCCACACCTGATGAATTGTCAAAGGAACCAACTAAGTTAGCAACAACTGAAGATGAGATTGCTGCAGACAAAGAGACTACTGTTACAAGTGAAGATGAACTTAAGGAAGAGGCATCTGAAGCCACCATAGCTCAAGATGAAAATGCAGCAGGAGAGTCCACTATGGTAGTCACAAGTGAATATGAATCTGACAAAGATGAGGCTGTGGAAGAAGGGACAGTTGATGACGAAGAGGAGATTGCTGCCACAAGTGCAGATGAGTCCACAGAAGAGAACAATGACACAGCCACTGCTGATGAATCGTCAAAGGAACCAGCTGAAGAAGCAACAACTGAAGATGAGATGGCTGTAGAAAAAGAGATTGCTGTCACAAGTGAAGATGAATTGAAGGAAGAGGCTGCTGAAGCCACCACAGCTGAAGGTGAAAATGCAGCAGAAGAGACTGATGTGGCATCCATAAGTAAACATGAACTTGACAAAGAGGTGGCTGTGGAAGAGGGGCCGATTGATGATAAAGAAGAGCTTGCTTCCACAAGTGCAGATGATTTTGCAGATGAGAACAATGACACAACCACAGCATCAAATGAACCAGGTGAAGAAGTAACAACTGAAGATGAGATTGCTGTAGAAAAAGGGATTACCATCATAAGTGAAGCTGAATCGCAAGAAGAGGCTGCTGAAGCCATCACAACTGAAGATGAAAATGCCACAGAAAATGTGGCAGATGAACATGAATCTGAACATGAAAATGCAGAAGAGACCACTGTGGCAGTCACAAGTGAACATGAATCTGACAAAGATGAGGCTGTGGAAGATGGGACAAGCAGTGATGAAGAAAAGCTTGCTTCCACCAGTGCAGATGAGTCTGCAGATGAGAACAATGACACAGCCACAGCTGATGAATCAACAAAAGAACCGGCTGAAGAAGCAGAAACTGAAGATGAGTTCGCTGTAAAAAAAGAGATCACAAGTAAAAATGAATCAAAGGAAGAGAGTGCTGAAGATGAAATTTCAGCAGAAGAGACCACTGCAGCAGCAACAACTGAAAATGAATCTGACAAAGAAGAAGCTGTGGAAGCAGGGGTGGTTGACAATGGAGAAGAGACTGCTGCTACCAGTGATGATGATTCAGCAGAAGATAACACCACAAATAAAGATGAGACTACAGAGGAGAATTATGCCACAGGTGATGAATTGTCAAAGGACCCAGCTGAAGTAGCAACAACTGAAGATGAGACTGCTACAGAAAAAGAGATGGATGTCACAAGTGAGGATGAATCAAAGGAAGAGCTTGCTGAAGCCACCAAAGTTGAAGATGAACATACTATAGAAGAGTCTGATGTGGCAGCCATATCTGAAGATGAATCTAACAAGGATGCGGCTGTGGACGCAGGGATGGTTGAAGATGGACAGGCTGCTGCCAAGAATGATGATGAAACCGCAGACAATGATAAAGCAACAGGAGCTGAAGATGAAAGTGCTGCAGAAGAGGCTGATGTTAGAGCTACAACTGAATATGAATCTGACAAAGATTCAGCTGACAAGGAAACAGCTGAAAAAGCAACAACTGTAGAGGAGACTGCTGAAGAAAAGGAGACCATGGATGAAGAGGAAGATGCAGTAGAAGATGTGGCAGACACAAGTGAACATGAATCTGACAAAGAGGATGCTATGGAAGCAGGGACTACTGAAGATGTGGAACAAACTGTTGCTAGCAGTGAAGATGATTCTGCAGAAGGCATGGATGCCACCACAAATGATGATGAAACTACAGAGGAGAATGATAACACAGCCAAAGCTGACAAACTGTCAAAAGAACCATCCAAAGCAGCAACAACTGAAGATGAGGTTTCTATGGAAAAAGAGGCTGTTACCACGGATGAGGATGACACCAAGGAAAACACTGTTGCGGTAACCACAGAAAATGAAAATGTGGGTGAAGAGGAAATCAGTAATGCTGATAATGAATCAAATGAAGAGGAGATGGAAGAAACCACAGATGGAGAAGAACTTGTGGAAAAGGATGATAATGTAGAAGCTGATCCCAAATCTGCAAGAGAAGAAAGCTCCAAAGCTGTGACTGAAAATGAACCGGAGGAAGTAAACAACGCAACAACAGATGCGAATGAGAGTGCAGGAGAAGAGGATTCTTTCAAAGTTACAAATGATAATGAATCAGGAGAAGAGCATTCAGAAACCAAGCCTGAGAACGAGACTCTATATGAAAGTGCAGAAGAAGACAAAAATGCAGAAGAGGGTAAAGTGGCTACTGATGAAAATGAGACCTTAAGTGAGGCAGAACATGTTGAAGAGCTTGCAGAAAGCACTGAAGATTTTGTTAAAGAAGGCGAAAAAGGTGAAGAAGATAATACATCTCACAATGAGGAACTAGTGGAAGGTGAAACAACTGGAGAGGAATCAGAAGATGCTGAAAATGATGGTGAGGAATCAGCTGAAAATGAAAGTGCTACAGAGTCTAGAGCAACAGGTAGAGATTGTACAGAGGCTGCAACAACAGGAGATGAGATTGAAGATTGTGAAACAGCAGAGGAAAAACTGGGAGAGCCTAAAATGATAGGGAATGAGATTACTGAGAGGGAAGAATCCACCGATAACACCGAAGATGAATCTGCAGAAGATAACGGACAGAAACCTACACAAGGAGAAGATGAAGATGTTATGGAGAATGCCATCAGTGAATCTGAGACTAATCCTGACAAAGCCGAACAAACATGCGAAGAAAGTGACATGACTGAAGAGCATCAAGAAGCTGCTTTAACGGAGACAAACGATGAAACAGAAGGCCCTGATGATGTGGTGGAGCTGAAGCCAGAAAAGGATGTGGAGGAAATCTCAGAAAACAAACCAGTGGAAGATGTAGATGAAGATAATGAACAAACACGAACAAATGTAACACAATGTGAATGTATTAACATCCGAAATGGAAGCCATGATAATGATGAAGACAACATCGAAGCCTCCAAAAATGAGGAGGAAGAAACTGAGACAACCAATGGAGACTGGAGTGGAAACCAGGGAGATTCAGCTGATGGAGAAGATGAGGCAGAGGAGGATTCAGATGAACCAGAGGAAGAAACTGATGATGGAGAGCAAGATTTTGTTCAGGGCAAGACAGATAATCAAGAGGCCTCTAAAAGAGCAGCTCAGAAAACAACATTAATCCCACTTGATACTTTGATCAAAGTGAATGCAGAGTCTGAGGATGGTGCTTATGCTGATATTGAAGATGATTCTGAGACTGAAATAAACAGCCAAGAAGAAGTTGCAAGCCTTGACTCATAGGCTTGAAAAAGATTTCATTATAAATTGACTGTGACTCAGCAAAGGCTTGGGGGACCTGATAGAGAGTGAAATGCAGGAGTAAGACTAGGAGTCTACAGTAAAAAACAACAAGAAGACACCTAATAATATTGATGTAATGAGCAGTCTGAAGTCCTTCTTGCCATTGTCTTGCAGAGGAGACCTAACAAGAACTGTAAAGAAATGAAAGCAAAAGGACTGATCTTGCTCAATTTTAAGGTCTTGTTTAACACTAAAAAAATACAACCACTTGGTTTTGAATTTCTAATTCCGGGATTGAACACATGCACTACAACTCACAGTTGTATGAAAAAGGAATCTTAAAAACTTGAATGTACATACTATATGTAGGAGGTTTGCATAGTTTTCATGCAAAGCTAAATGGGACTTATTTTCATGCACTATGAGCCATGGAGTATTTGTTATTATCTGCAACTCTGAGCCTCAGACAGAACATGGTACTAATGATAAACCATGCTTCATGGTATTTGATAGAATCTACGACTGCTACATTAATGACTTAAAAATGTCATACAGGCTCATGCACTGTAGTTTTTTTCAAATTACTGCAGTATATTAACTCGATTTTAGCTGCTCAACATTTTTCTTGCAGGATTAAGCAAGACTGAATGTATTTGATCTAATCAAAAGTATTCTTTGAAGACTTTTGGTTCCAAAGTTAACATTTTAAATAATATAAACATATATTTTTCTAGTTAATATTGTATTTTTCTGGAAAGCCAGAAAATGCTGATAATATTCATTTTGAATGTTTAACTTACAATTGTGCAGATACAGTGCTGTTGATGGGTGTTTTTTTTGCTGGATCTGGATTGAATCTTCATAATTCCATCAGGTAACAGCATTATAGATTTAATTGATTCCTATAGCAGATGGCCACTAACATCTCTGGAAAGTAGCAAAAGTCATGGCAGGGTTTTATGTATCATGACAGGTTCTCCTATTGTTCTGTATTTTAGACCATTCAACAGTGTTTATCAGTAAGAAAATACAAATACATTATTCTCTGTGGTACAGAGGTTACTACCTTTGCTGAATGTACTGTACTTATTGTCTCTGAAATTAAATATACTTTAAAGTCATTTTTGTTATTCTTTTGTAAAAATCATTGACATTTCCCGCCATAAACTGAGGCTTTATACCTCTTCTAATTAAAGTTCGTAATAAAAGAAAAATTTAATTTTACAAATCACTTATCTGGATGTGTGGCTATACATGTAACGTTATTAGGAAAAAAATATTGAATGCATTGCGTTCAACAGAGTCACTAAGGGAGTACAATGTGAATATCAGTGTTTCAGTATGTTGAAGATCATATTCAACACTACTTAGATTAGATAGAAAACTAAAACAAAACAAAAAGTATATTATGGTGAATAAACACAAGCAAATCAAAAGGGTTAATCATAATAAGCGAAAACAGGCAATGCTTACTGTACAGCACATGTGCCATGATTTGTAATAGCCTTGATCCACAATGCACCACAATCACAAATATTTCCATACAAATTTAAGTGTGTAAAATGCCATAAAAGGCAAATAAGAAATATCTGCTACAGAAATGACATTGGACACTTCTACTGCTGATTTACAGTGTCACCCAGAGATAGATTCTGCAGCCCCTGTTATTGAAAATCAGTAAAGAGCTAAATTTGTGGGTAATGATGGTTTTTTTTGGAGGGGCTATAATAACCACTATTGGCACAACAATGAATACAGGTCACTTGATTGAAGATAATTGAAAACATAATAGATATCCCATACACAAGTATAATCAACTTCTGTGGAAAGGTATGGTGAATGAGTACGCTTGTCTGTCTATTGAGACTTCATTCTCCTTCTACTGTGAGCCCATTAGACAGAGCTGATGGATGTGCCTCTCTCGGAGTTTCCATTTGCAGTCTCTCGTGGTCATGTGACATACATAATTGGTGTCACTCTGACTGACTGCATAACACCACAGTGAGGGGCAGGCCCCTCTTAAGCTTTCTTATGGACACAAGAACATAGCATGCAGCCTTCAAAAGTCCTTTTTACTGCATCTTCTGCCTGCATGCAACAGTCCACTACTATGGAGTACTTTTGGGAAGTATGCTTATTTCCTGTCACACCGGTGTATGACGGGTAAAAATCAATAAAGTTATATTTAGCTTGGCACAAATACTGGTGGGGAAACAGTTCTTGTCTACCAAAATGAAGCTTCACAAACCTCCAACTTTTCCTGATTTACATAATTTATCCTGTTAACAAGCAAGATACCCACCAATACTGAGAATAGCCTGGTCAGGAAAGAGTGCAGTAAGGAAAGCACATTGTTTAGTTTTACAGGCCAACAGTTTACTGTATGGCTGAATCTTACCTGTGCCATCAACCTCTTCTAAGCAGCAGCATGCGGCTGTTTTCATCACCAAACAACTGACAGACAGATTTAGCGACTAGCTGCTAAAAAGAGAGTGACTGTTGGACTTAAATCATCCTGTTCCAGACACACTACTCCCAGTGGGTTGATAATGTTGCTCCATGTCTGCTGGATGTGTCTGTAAGCTAACCTGCTAGCTTAAACAACTTAACCAGCTAATAACATTTCAGGCCTTTCTGTCAGTTTGTTTGGATTTCTTCTGCCCCCTTGTGGCAAAGAAAACAAATACAGCTATAAGAAGTTTTTGAAATAACATTGAATGACTACTTCAGGCATGAGTTTGCAGTTAAATGCCTGCACATCCACGCTGGTGTTTTCAATTAACTACTCTGGCTAATTAGACCTCTGTTCAGGTTGAAGGTGGGTGGAGCCAAATTGGAAACTAGAAAAATTGCATTTCCTGCAGAAAATGCGTGGGAATGCTGAAAGCTGAAATTAATTTGCAAAACACTGCTGAAAATGCAGAAATGTGAAATGAATTGCCAGAATTGGAAGCTCTGCCGAAAATGCAGATATGTAAAAAAGTACATTAAAGGCTGAAGGAAAAGTATTAGTAGAAGTAGTAGAAACAGGCTGAAGTAGTAAATATACCCACAAAGATAGAAAAACCTGTTTGTGTGTATTACTGTCTGTGTTTGTGTTTGTATGTGTATTGTATTACTGTGTGTGTGTGTGTGTGTGTGTG
>LKNJ01006656.1:0-16025 GCA_002120245.1 Maccullochella peelii
TATATATATATAGATAGATAGATAGATAGTGTTTCATGTTTTTGTTGTATTTGTGATGAACAAAAGAACAGGGTAGATATCATTAACAGTGATAGGCGCCATGGTTGATCAGACAAAGGAAAGAGCGCCACCTATAGAAACTTGACCTGAATCAAGAATTCTCAACACATTGTTGAGATTTTTGGGACGTGCAGTGCAGAAATGATACAGCAATGAGCAGCAAGTTTAAAAGGTTATTAGAAAGAACCACAAACTTAGTCATTACCACTTCATAGCCTAATGAATATTAAAAGCTCAATTTCTACTGCGCCAGCACCTCTGCTTGAAAAATAACACCCTGTAGTGTTTGCACTAACGTCTTAATAGCCTCCATTTTTCACATCCCATGAAGTTTGTGTGACTGGATCTCAGTCAAGCCCAGTGCTGAGGGAGGAGCAGCTATAGAGCAACATATCCACGCTGGGACAACTTAGTGCTGACTGAATAAGCAAAGTAGATAGCCTCAATGCTGCTTCAATTCATTCTGGCTTAAAATGTCTGCCATGAAATGGTCTATTTCACCAACCCTGGATGTGCTCCAGATCCTATCCCAGTATACTTGCTGGCAAGTCTAGTTCATTTCCTAATGCAAGCAGATTTCAGTTTGCAGTTTGTACCAAAAGAAGATAATGTGATGATTTATGTTCTGCTATGCTGATGACAACTCAAAGCATGAATTTAAATATTAAAGCAACATTAAACAGTGCCAACAATCTTTCTTCACTTGTTCTTTTAAAACAAAAGCTGTTTGTGCCTGATTTTAGTCAATTTTACTCTATTCTTTGCAAATCCTACACTTCCATAATTGTTAAAAAACACTCAGGAATGTGTAAATAAATGAAATAACTATTCACCACACAATCACATTAACGCCATTGTGGAGTCAGGGGTGTCCAACATCCCCTACAAAGTTCCATATGACAATAAAATATTATGCAGACCGGAAAAAGAGAAACCTGTCTTACCTGTTGTCCAAGGTCACGTGATTGGTGGCATTATGAAACACAAAAAAAGGGAAGGGGGAGAGAAAAAAAAGATAATGTTCAGTCAGTTCAGAATCAGCTTCACTGCATTAAACACAGTTCTCCGACATCAACCCTAACAAAGTCTCAGCGTTAGAACTTCTAATAAAAAATGTAAAACATGAATGTGCTTCAAAACTTTCCAGAAGTTACAGGACATTTTAGAGATTTGTCACTGTTACAGCTAGAAGGCCAGTGTGAAAGAAACCACTGTGTTATTGAATGCTACTATGTCAGAATAGAGGCCTACGGTGTCAGAATTTTCCAAATTCAAATCCAAGCAAGAGCTACAGAGTCAGATTCAATTAACTGATCAAGAGCAGTGAACACACATTTCACAAACAGTGTCAAATACTGGGTCATGTTTTAGTAGTGAGAAAGGGCTGAGGAGACGCATAGAGAGAATCACACTGGAAAATAAAGCTTCATTCAGCAGACTGTGGGATGTAGCCAGAGACAAAGTACTCAGGATTGAAACCCAGCATTATCAGGAGGAAGAGGCATTAGAATGAGGTCATGTCAGGGTTTCCACCAGTGTACAGAAGGTCAGGCAGGCCAAAAGGACAGCTGGCTTAGGCACTGGACATTAGACTGTTGCTTACATGGTTGTTACAGTAAAGGGGGTGGTCATAACTTTTTTAGGCTTGCTCAATGTCAAGAGTCTGCAGTTCTGTCATTCTGTTGTAATAACTGGGGGAAACCCTGATATTTGACGGTGATTTTATTTTTCATTTAGGACTAGGATTAGAATTTGAATGAAAACAGATTTTTTAAAACTATAAACTGCGCTGGATCTTTGAATTGCAGGATCAAGATCACAAGTGGTTAAAAATCAGTTCATCTCATTTTAGATACTGTAACTCTTTGAGCTTGAAGTTTTTATTCTTGACCTTGAAAATACACCTAGCGGCCACTTTATTAGGTATACCTGTATAATCTAATGCAATCCAATACAACTGTTCTGCAGATTTACCAGGTCAGAGTCAGTAATGGTGTTGTACTGGACTAGATTATATTCAGAAGTGTTTCTAATATCTGAACACCATAAACTTCATAAAGGTAAAATTTATGGCAGAGCTGTTGTTTATAATTACAAAAGATTGTATGGATGCACCTAATAAAGTGGCCACTGAGTGTATTTTCAGTTTGACAAAAACAACCTAACTCAAAGTCCCCTTATTAGATAGTTCCTTCTGGAACTTTGAGCCACATCTTATTGTATTGTACTATCATTGTATGGCATTTGGTTCAGTTGTCATCATGTGACTTAAGTATGGAACTATGGTCACTGACAGGTGGTCGTATATTGGCGGGGAAAGATCTAGTAAGGGGGCCTTGAGTCAAGAGAAATTGTTGTCAAACTCTAACTCTTGTCTAACGGGTTCAAATACTGTATATGTAAGAATTCACACGATGGACTGGAGTGTTTTGAACACTGAGTTTAAAAATATCAGCTTACTCCAATTTGGTCTTCAGTGGGAAGCATGTGCCAGATTTGCTGCCCAAGTCTGAATGTCCTTCAGTCTCTTACAATTAGCATTTCTGCTTCTACAGAAAAATCGTGGTCAAATACATTATAAAGAGTGGCAATAGAAACACAAACTATAGACAAAATAAGCCCCAGAGGCATCAAGAAAATTGGATAATTGCAGGTTGTGCCTTACCAACCTAAACCATATTTTACATTATTAGTAAACCAATTATTTTCTTAGTCACAGCCATTTCTACTTTTAATTTGTCTACTACTACATAAATTTGACTCTGTTCAGTTGATAAACTATAACATTATTGACTTTATAAAGCTAAAAGGCAAACTAACTTTGCCATGCAAGGACACATGTTATGTGTGTGTTTCTATAGACAGAGAGGAGATAGTGGGAGGTTACACAGGCAGCTGACAATCAGATGAAGCTGTAGACAGTGGAGGAAGCAAAAATAGTGGAGCTATCAGAAGCAGCAGGTCAAGTAATAAGATTGTTATGATCATGGTAACAGATACACAGAGGCAGGCAGAGGGAAATCAAATCAGACAACTTATCACTTTGCCCTTGCCCGACCAGCACAGTACATTTGTGTCCCATACTCATGCCAACCGTTGGGGAAGAGTGATATATCTGAACACAAATCTTTCTCTGGTAAGTTTTTGAGAAAAAAACAAATTTCTGATACATGAGTATGATAAATAATAAGAAGAAAGAGCTGATTTGTGTGCAGATCTATTGTTGATATCTTAAAAACTGTTTAAAACATAAGCTGTTCTACATTTATCTGTCGGGCCCTGGTTATTACAAATACATAGAGGAAAGGATTAAGCACCAAGCAGGCCTGGTGCTCGATCCACAGACAAAGAGCCATGCATACAGGAAGACAAATAGTAGCTACTTCCTGCTATCCTAGCCTACAATCATTTTGATCAAATTCGCCCCATGTTATTCATAATCTTCGCTGTAGTTCACCAACCTTCCAGTGGGGGGAGCTGTGGCGA
Organism: Maccullochella peelii; assembly: GCA_002120245.1. Taxonomy (NCBI): domain Eukaryota; kingdom Metazoa; phylum Chordata; class Actinopteri; order Centrarchiformes; family Percichthyidae; genus Maccullochella; species Maccullochella peelii. Next base: position 3,547 of record LKNJ01006656.1, read on the forward strand.
CGAGGACTCCTGGTGCTCTGAGTGTGCAGGGAGAGAGGGAGGGGCTGCGGGGGTGATGGAAGAAGGGGGAGTGGCTGTTACGGAGCTAAAGGGCGTGACTAGATTTTGGGGGGGAGTGCCTGATGATGATGTGGGAGTGGCTTCATTCTTACAGGGAGAAGGTGAGGAACTGAGGCCCGTGGCTGAGGTGGTAGTGGACGCAGTAGCACTGGATCCTGTGTAGGCTGCTGCTGCTGCTGTACTAACAACAGGAGTGGCTGCAGTCTTACTGGGTGTGGCTGTGGAGGATGTGAGTGTGGCTGAGGGGACGAAAGGCTTGGCATCAACGTTGAGGGCTGATCCGACTGCAGTTGTTGGTGGGTGGGTGTCTGCGGCAGCTAAGGGTGATGGAGTAGCAGGAAGGTCTGGAGTCTTGGGGGGATTGAAAACAGAAGTGGCTTGTGAAGCAGGGATGGCGGTTTCTGTTGGTGTGGACTTTGTCAGGGGAGCAGTAGCAAGGGAGGGGGTGTTGGTTATAGGGGTGGAGGTCTGTGAGTCAGGAGTGGATCCCGGAGGGGTCTGGAGGACTGAATCTAGGAAAGAGAAGGTCTGGGAGACTGGGCTCAGATTGTCCCCTGCCATCAATGCTAGACTACCGCTAACATCCCCAGCTAAACCACTGTTGTTGGCAGCACTAGCTGCTAAGCTAATGTTAGGTTCAGGTTCGCTGGTCAAAACGTTGTCTTCGTTTGCTTTTTGACCACCTTTAGCAGACATCGGGAAATCGTCCACACACATCGGCTCGTAGGAACGTGGAGATGAATCTGTTACAAGGCTAGCGTGCGAACAGTTGGTGAAACTTGTGGGTATTTTTGCAGGGGCAGATGGCAAAACAGGGCTTGGGCTGGAGTTTGGAGCTTTGGAGTCAGAAGGACAAGTTGCAGCCAAGGTAGGAGCGACTGTAGCCAGTGTGGGAGAGATGGGCTGCTGGGGCGCTCCCCACTCCTCTGGAAGTCTTGCCCGACTCTTAGACTTCCTGCTTTTCACTCTACCCCCTCCTCCACTCTCTCTGATCTCCCACTCCCGGTTCTCCTCCTCGTCTATGTCCTCCTCTGCCTCCCATCCACCCTTATCCTGCATCCCATGCTTGTCTGGTTGGCCGATGTTATTCTCCTGGCTATCCAAGAAGTTGTAGACCTCAGCGCGGTCCTTCCTCTTCTTCTTCTTCCGTCTCTGCTGTTGCTTGCCAGCCTCGTCCCCCTGCCCCGCTCTCTCAGGGCTGAGGGGTTCAGAGGTGGAGGAACTGGGACTGCTGTCGTCCATTGAGCCACTGGGAGAGAGGACAGGAGCTGCCGGGGGGGAGGGTTTTATAAGAGGAGGAACCAATCACATACTGTGTCAGAGAATCACCTGCCAAAAAGCCATCAGATTGTGGTTACCATAGGTGGTTTCACTACTTCATGTCTAAACTGTTTACTCTTTCATGGCAGTTGATGAGTGTAATGACTGGTCTCATTAAAGGTGTAAGGTCCATACCAGTTGAAGTGATATTTTGAAGAAGGGGAGCTCGTAGAATTACCAATAACTGAAGATATTTAGGATTATTGGTTTGTGATGCACAGTTTTTTTTAGGGATAGACTACCACAGAATTAGTTAATCCTTCTTACACGGAGTCAGACAAACTCATGGGTACCATTTTTTATGTGTTCGCATGTAGTTTGAAGGTATATTGAATAGGTTAGGGTTAGGACAATGCCTGGGATTAGGGTATTTGGGACTAGGCCACTTCTACTGAATGTGTCAGTATTTGTAAAGAGTCAGGGTGTGTTTATAGAGAGGCTTAATCCAGTCTCTTGGATTGTTTGCACATACAGTACAAACACCTGTCTGTCACAATCTGTTAGCATTTTGTGGCTCTGTACAAAGTCTGATCATTTGCCACAAGTGATGTCACTTGGACGACCATTAATTGAGCAAAGCTAGGCTAAACTCCCACTCAAGGTAGCTTTGTTTTACTTGAATAGATAAAAAGCTTCTATGAGTTTGTCTGACTCTGGGAGTCATGAGTAGAATGACGCAAAGGCAACCTCTGTGCTTAAGACATACATAATGCATGCCCATTACCTGACTACCTAGAGCCCCCCCGACTTAGAAATACTGCAGTAAATCGCTCATCCTCAAGGATGAAGCAAAGTCACTACTGTGGAGGTAGTGATCCAGGGGGGGGTGTTTGATAATCCTACTGAATTCTTCTTGTATTGCCAAAAGACAAGACTGAAAAGACGGCTGTGGTGTACATGCATTGTTAAATAAAGTTGCATGTCAAGAAGATAATTTCTGCTGGTGTCGTTGTGGAACTTGGAAGAAGAGAGGCATTTCCATTACTTTCTCAGGTCACCATCTAAACTTGACAACTTTCATTATACTTTGCATTGTTGCATATGCTGCTTGTGCACACAATATGCAAAAAAAGTTAAAGTTTTCTTCCCTGTTTCCAGCCATAGTAACCATAGTCTGACTGCTTTTAGGCTCCTTTTGGCACAACCTTTTCAATGTTTCTATAACATATGATGTATGTGATGGTGCCTGCTTTTATAAATACATTCAACCTGTATTTTACTCACCTGTTACATACTTTCTATAGTTCAGTAAAGGCTAATGTGCATAATCAATTTATATTAAGACAGATATTTATAGGTGCTGTTTTACAGCAACATAATAGTACAGTACTGGGCATCGGTGATAAGAATTTGCTCTGATTTATCTGCTTGGTTGTGTCACAGTTGCAACGTGGCTGTGAAACATCTGTGCCAGGGTGTAACTGGTTTGAATTGTTAATTTACATTTTATATATAACAGTGTTTTTATTTGAATTTGCCAAATTGTTATGGTAACTTTGTAGGACCAAAGCTGACTGTGACTGGAGATCTACTGGATATCTACATTTTATATCTTTAGAAGAGGTCTAACACTGTTTTAAGATCCTCGCTTTTGGTCATTACTGGTTCATTCTATATTAATCCCAATTAATACAGTAAAATGGGAGGAAATAAAAGTGGAAAGATCCATTGTCTGCTCCTATCACATTTTCAATTATGGAATGGACTGTGTTTTAAGATAGCATTAGCAGACAAACAATGAATATATTGTGTGATTCTCTCTTTCTGGAAAAATAAGTTTGATTCACCTCTTTTAAACATCATCATCATCATCATCATCATCATCATCATCATCATACAGCGGGCAGGGCTGGTCTTGTGTAGGGAGCAGTCACACACAACAGAGCAAAACGCACTGGGAGCAATAGAGCTCTGAAGGACCTTAACAAGGTAAATTACTCAAGCACATTTCAAACATGGGTCTAGCATGTATGATTTAAAATAAATGCATGCATGTCTGAAGAATCATGGTATTAAATGGATCATTGTCACACATGCAGAAGCACTAAAATGATCCAAAAGTATGGAATGTGACAAAATCACAAAACAATGACAAACTGTGCACATGCAAGCTTTAACAAACAACTAAAGAAGTTCAGCTTGCACTGAAATGATCCCTTCATTTGTCTGTTCCCACTGTCTTCCCTTGTTTGGGGAGGAAGTCATCCCAGTTGGGTTTGGCTTACTCCTCTTTCGCCATACTTCTCACTAATTTCTGGCAAGCACTTTATCAGCTCACAGAGAATGCAAGACAGAAAGATGAACAGACAGATAGAAACCGACAGATAGAGGAATAGATAAAGCTCTCTGACCTATACACCCCTTTCAGTCTGCTCATCATGTCCTTTTCCTGTCTAAATTAGTATTCCTCTATCTCAGGTTTCATCCTCCCATCTCCTCTTTTCCTCTCGGTCTGTCTTACATCACTGGACATTAATGTGAATCCAGAAAAAGGTGCATTCCCCTCTAAATCTGGCACCTGGCAAATCTGGCATTTCGAAATTGATTGAAGTAGCTATTTTCTCCCTTTGGCCTCCAATACCTCCCCAGCTATAAACAGCTCGAAGAGGAGACGAGGCCAGCGCATTATCATCTATATTTAATGTGAAAAGGTATTTAATGGGAGTACATCTTAATCTGGGGTCTGGCAAACTGCCAAGAGAAACATAGTGGAGTGCTGGCTGCCTCAAACACAGTGCCTATGCAAAAGTGCAGTATGTGAGAGTTAATCTGAAATTTCACGCAGAGGGGTTTCATCTCACTGAAACCCACTGGCACCTGCACAGACAGAAAGTGTGTAGAGGACTTTAAGGTTCAAGCACAGAAATATACTTCCAGAAGAGGCAACAAAGACAGAGCGGAAGGCTGGTTGGTAAATGTATCGTCAGTGTCTTGCAGAAGTCTTGTAGCTCCAGAAAGACCCTTGTCCCTATACTGTACGTTTTACACATCAATTTAGGGTCACAAAAAATGTAGGGGGGTGACAATATGGATTATTAATGACAGTTTTAGTTTTAGACAGATTTATAAAGCAGGTCACTGATGGTACGTGATTCACATCCAACAGCAAAAATATTATCGTTCCTGTGAAATCATTTGGCCAAACACAGGATAGATCAAACTGGACTAGAGACAGACTCCCTCTGTGAAATAAAAAACTATTTTATGAAAGGTTTGATGATTGTTTTGTGTCATTAGATACCCAGTGATGTGAGACAGGAAGAAGCAGAAAGACATGACTTGCCATGACTCCAAATTTGACCCATTTTTAGATGTACGGAGGCCGACAAGGGCAAATGCACTACAATGGCCCAAAATGTTTCCATTAGGAGAAATGTGCTGCAGCTTCAGAAACAATGCAAAGTCAAAAACACATGCGAAAAGCCAAAACAAATACAACAACAAAAACGTGCGTGATATCCAGTCAACACAACAGAAGTTCTCCAGGACTCTAGGGGGAAAAGACTGAGGCCAAATGGAAAAAAAGAGTATGTACATTTTTATGTCACCTCTTTACTGCACTTTTCTTCCCACTTCAATCAAAAACAAACACACTCTCTGGTCTGGTCTCTCTCAGGTCGAAAATCAAGCTGTTCCAGTTAGCGCTCCCCCTAGAGGCCTGGAGAACTTCTGTTTTATTGACTGGATATGCAGCGTTTTTCTGTTGCATTTGTTATTGGGGTTTGTGTGTTTTTGACTTTGCATCGTTTCTGTATTTGCAGAATATTTCTGTTAACGTATTTGTTTTGGCTTTCTGCAGCAGGATTTTCCATTTGCAGCACGTTTCCGTGTTTTGGACTTTGCATCGTTTCTGTCGCTGCAGCACGTTTCTCCTAATGGAAATATTTTTCCCTTGTTGGCCACTGTATAGATGTCATGAGATTACATGAGATTGCTCATAGGATGTGCAAAAGCAATTGTGACACTAACAAAGGACTTCAGTATCATTGGCATTACATTACTATTGGGATGAGTGTAAGGAAGTCTAGTACTGTGCATGCTGGCTCTCTGTCATGGCTTACTGGGACACTTAGAACAGAGCCATCATTCATGTTATTAGTAACACCTGTACTCCCTCTTTCTGGATATGATTAATAATGACTAGTTACATGCTCAACAGGTTCTGAGCAAAACTATCCACCACCTTCCAGGACATTGCACCACATAAAATCCATGGCTCTCACAGATAGCTGGAGCTAACAGCTAATTCTGAGCTAACACTAGCACTCTGAGCTAGGTTTCCTTCTTGAGATAATGAACATTTTCCACTCATCACTATTGTGATTTGTGCAGTTTAAGGCACAAAAGTTCTCATGTTCTCAAGTTTCATGTTGATCTACTCATAAGCTCTCAGTCATTTTGGTTCGTTTTCTACCCCTCTCCTGTGTGCGCATCTCACTGATGCTGCTGCTCAGAAACCCATCTATATATGAAAGACTGCACTAATATAGACAGATTGGTAACAGGCTATTGATTGCATATTGTACACAACGTTTAACAAAAAAAGAACATTTTGCAATAGTAAGAGCAAAGATTGAGTTTGCTCATCTAAAGCTTATTTTTGAATCTTCATTGTAGTCATCTAATTTGTGTAACAGGATTGGCACATTTACAGAATGTCTGCCGGAGTGGTTAGCCAAACACAGAATTTAAAAATAGTAGCATCACTACAGTCTCTTCCCTGAAAAAGTTATTTTTATGGTTTATTTTCATTTTAAGGAGTGTAATGTGTGGCAGCCATTACAGCAGCCATTAATGGCCGCTATTGTTGGTTAACAAATCATTTGGGGTAACAGACAATCTTTCATCCATCCCTGATTTCTAGAAGAAGATTTCCTGCAGTGTATTGTCATCTGTGTCACTGATGCATCATGTCTGCTCCAACAGTGACTGAACTAGGATGTTACTAGACTGTTACATAACAACCAGCCTGTACCATTAGCCGACTTTAACCTAGCAGGGCTATCTTTAGTACACTAACAAAACAGAGGGGGGAAGAGATAACAAATAAAACCCTGAATAAGAGCTGGAGAAATGTTTAATAAGTCCTGCACCACTCAAACTCAGATGCTGAGTCATTTCAAGTTTTGGGGTCCTTTATTTGTTCCCCATTTCTCTCACATGACGCTTTTACACTGGGAGGACTAACGGTCTGACTGAATGTGAAACTGTGTTCAGGTGATGAAATAACTATATGCAGCACTGAATGCATGTTTCTATTAAAGAATGTGGATTGTGGCTTTTGGGCACAATTACACGGGAAGACGGAAAAAGGCATGGTGTGCTGCCCTGCCTTTGTTGTTAAATCCTCCTGTGGGTTTGTGTTTTTGTTGCTCGGCAACCACAAAATCAGCAAATGTTCAGCTGTTATTCACTCAAGCAGCTATTGATTATTATAAACATTAACAATTCATGATGAAAGGCAACTAGAAATTTAATTGGGAACACTAAGTTGCCTTTTTATTGCCTTTTTTCTCATCAGACTGCAGTAACTACTGAAGACATAAAACTCTGGGCTGTCCTATGTTTATTATTTAAAAGGGTCACTGCATAAGTCCCATCTGTCTGTTGATCCAGTCTGTCAGCAGAAAAGGAGAATAGCAAAGTGCACAAAGCGTGACGCCATCAGGCAACCAGAGAAGTAAAAGCAGAGCTGGAACTGTTCCACCTTGAAAACGACTAGAAAAGGTTGCCCTCTGCTGCTCAAAGCATGCCCTGTGTGATCAGGCTGTTACTCTTCTCCTGTCACCACCCGCCCCAGCTACAGGAACCCATGGCAACTTTCTACAGTAGGCTAAAAACAAGATTAGCATAACATTTAAGGTTTTATTAAATTACATTTAAGATATGACCAGGATTTTGATTTTTCAATTTGGGCCAAGGCTCTAGCTCCAACCTTCTTCGTAACTATGTGACAAATCCAACCAACCCTCCCTAAAACATACATGAAAACACCTGCTCAGTATTTTAGGATTCCAAGTGTCGGCTGAACTTATTCATCTGAGATTTTTGTCTAGAAAAGTTTAGGAATTCCAAAGCCACACTTCATATACAGCAACTTCCTCCTCTCTCCTCATTCTCCTGACTCCACCCTCCCCTGCTGCCCCAGCATACGGTAACACATGCAACCAACCCTCTTTCTGATACCTGCAGGATGATCCATAGAGTGGATTCCCGGGCCACCAGAAGAAAATAGATCACTGGTTTTAAACGGACTGCTTCCACTGGTGTTACTGGTGGTTTTGTTTTCCACATCAAACAGGCCCAAACTCTTTTGGGTGTCCATAGCTGAACCCATCCCAGTTTGACCCAGAGTGGAGCTCATAGTGGTCTGGAACGGTGGTAGGCTGGACTCCATGGTCCCTCCCATCCCAGACTGAGAGAAGCCTGATGGAGAGACAGAACACATACTGTAAGGAAGCTGTAATAATAGTGCTGAGACCAAGTAACAGCATTATTTAGTAACACTTAACTGCTTTAAGTACATAGTGGCTTCAACTATTAGTTGTGAGGGGTTATACGTTTCCTTTGCAATAGACGGGTTTCCCATTTACAAACAATCCAGATGTGCGTGCAGCAGGAAATTGTATTTGACATGTAAATGTGGTGCATATGTTAAAAATGAAATAAAGAAAAATAAAGAAAATAAGTTATTTGGTATGCATGAAAGTAAAAAAAAAGAAAACCACTGCAGCTGTGTGAAGGAATGAAGATAATAAACAGACAGGGCTGGGTAATAGTTTAATATTATTGTATATCATTTTGTGTTCTAGTTTACTAAATCCTGTTGTCCAGATTAATGACTCAGAGAAAAATGTCATTAAAAACAAAATTAGTTGTTAAAGTCTTGTTTTACGTGCACAAAACGTATAGATTTTGCATACACTTGCCATAGTGTGATACATATCGATATGGTAAAAACAATGCTGTTCAGCAGCTTGACTTGTATGTCACTAGATAATAACTTAACTTAAAATTAAAAATAGCCAGAGCCAGATTCAAATCATCACCACACCGTATTAAATTCATCTTTAGTCAAATTTGAACCACCAATTTCAGCCAAATGTTCATAGTTTTTCACATTCAGGTAAAAAGGACACAGGAGGTGAAAAAGTAAAGTGGACCTAGAAATGAGTCAGGCATGCTGCTGTCGTTTGTCTTGTTCAGGCTCCACTGATCTGTTCTCCCGCCCATAATAGGACCTGAGAGAGAGACATACAGAGAGAGAGAGAGAGAGAGAGAGAGCGAGAGAGAGAGAGAAGAAGAGTGACCAAGGGAGGAACAAGAGGAGAATCAGAGAGGAGAGATGGGGCAGAGAGCCAGAGAGAGAGTCAAAATGAGTGGGAGGAATGAAAAAAAAAAAAAGAGGTGAATGACCAGGAGAGATGAGGAGCAGAATGAAATGAACCAGTGGGAAAGAACATAAAAACAAATAGCCAAAGCAAATGTAGACTTTGAAATAGACCAAGCACCTGTTCGTGTTGCATTTTAAATGTGTGCATGCAGTATGTAATGTTAAATGGAAACAGCAAAAATCACAGTAGGAAATTTAGCTGCTTCAGTTTCAGGGTCCCGGTGCTGTGCAAGCTGGCTCGCTGTCACGCTGTGATAGCTTACTGGGACACTTGAATAGAAGGGAGCCATAATTAATGTTATTGGTAACACCTGTGCTTTTCCTATTATGACAAGTCAAAAAGGCCTGTGAGCAAGTTTTGGCATAACAACAAAGAGAAAATACAAAGAAGGCTGATGGAGACGTGCATCTTCTTCCTCTTCTTTAATTTCTAACAGTTGACACAGCCTTGGCACACCACTGCCACCCAACAGGTTTACCTACAGACCCTCTTTTGTTTATGTGATTTTGCTGTATATATTTATGTAATTGTAGTAGATGGAAACAATAACCAATTTGTTTCTTTTCAATACTTTTCTTAAAATTGAGCATTAAGTGTTCAATGTGTTTGTGTTGAGGATTATGTAAGAAAACATTGCTTGGTTTGGTATTCATAGTGACCACATGAAGAATGTGATAATGTAATGTAAATGTAAAAGGAGACCACTTTACTAGTCTCACAAGGGTGTGATTTGAGTATAAAACTATTTTCTAGGTCCTGGCAAACATTTTAAACTTTTACTTTATGTGAATATTCATTAAAGACATGGAAAGCTGTGCCCAAAAGTGTCATAACTGGCAAGTGTTATTTTGGGATTGACCTACAGGGGGCACTACAGCCCCCCATGGGTCTCTGCAAAATAAAAACAGTGTGATAAATAACTAGCACTCCCTCCCCCCCTCACCAGACAGGTAGTCAGAGCTGAAAGCAGGCTGTCCAGGTGGGTCTTGGCGTCCCCCTGATGACATCATTGATGACATCATCCCTGGACCTAAAGGAGATAAAGAGAATTATTAACATAACTGCCAATCAACAAACAGAAACATCACGGACTAGCTCATTGTTCTGTCAGAACAAGCAGCACCTATTACTTCTCCTACATGGAACATTAATAGATTCCTGTTAGATCAAATGTCCATGTTGCCCACTGTACAAACAGGAGATCCCCGTTTTTAACGTTGTATTTTGTGCTTTTCATTGCCCAGATTGCTTACTACATACATGTCCAGGTATGACATCTCTGAAATAGATTAAAGATTGAAACCCAGGCCGAGGATGAATGACAAACACATACAGCATCCTGCAGGCTTTCTTTTAAAACTCTCCACAAAGTGAGTCCGGCTGAAAACTGCACCTGAATCTGTCTGTCTGTCACTCTGTCATCAAACAGGTACCGCTTCCCAAAACCAGCCTCTCCAGCCTGCGTGTGTGTGTGTGTGTGTGTGTGTACATCTTTTGACAGTGAGGCAAGCAGGCACAACACGTCGCTGAAGGGACTATCACCATGGTTATGCAAGGCGAGGGCGACAGCATCTGTGGTTCCCTAGGCAACGTCTGCTGTCGGCAGCACGTGTCTTAAAGGATCAATGCATGTGCGCCACCCGCTGAGGCACACATACCAAGACACACTCGCTCACATACACTATTGACAAATAGGCTACTATAAATAAAATACATGACATTACCCTTAAAGGAGGAGTGGAGTTCCCCAGCTACCTAAGTGCTGCTGTATAATAAAAGAAATCAAAAGGATGATATAATCCATTGACTAAAGTAAAGTGAAGATTTGCACTGCTGGCTCCATGAAATCCCATTACGCAGCACAAATATAAAACCTGCTATATGTCATAAACTATTAACAATAACAATAAAAGTATGTGATCAACTAAATAATACAAGTCCACTTCCTTCCTTAGGGGCCATTACATGATCAAATTATGCAATTAAGCACTACTTATACTGTTGTTTCAGGGGTGGCCACTAATTTAGCGCAATCAGCTGTTGTGAACTACAAGTCCATATTTATGTAAAAAAGACCATAGAATTAAATGAACACCTGTCAACAAAAACTAAACAGTATGTACTTCACAAATGTGCTATGAATAAAAAGCTTTTGTTATGGATTTCATGAGATTGTGCAGTGGTGGTTTTACCTCTGTATCATCAGTGGTGGGAGAAGCATTGACATCCTTTACTTAACCCTTAGGCACATACCTCATGAGTCTTTAGAGACCCAGGACCATATTACATCCTTTTTAATTCATTCTTTTTTTCAAATTCAGGCCTTAAGCCCCTACACAGCAAGTATTATAAAGTATGTATCGCTCCATGATCCTGGAATACCAGGGGGAAAGATAGACAGTGTAGTCTAAAACGAAAAGACTGAATTTGAACAAAGACATATCATACATTACTAACTCCTGTCAGAACATACACATGGAACATGATTGTTCATTGTATACCTGAAAAGATGTCACAGTTATAAAGAGATACACTCAGGCTGAACACCTGTTTTCTATAAAATGTATTCAGGGGAAGATAGGACACATATTTATGGCACTGGGCCAATGTCAGTGTAATGGTGGATATAATGAATAATTAATAAGTGCGCATTAACTGTGGGTTTAGGCACACTGGATCGAGTGTGTGTGTGTGTGTGTGTGTGTGTGTGTGTGTGAGAGAGAGCAAGTGTTCGGTCATTGCTGTATCCATATTTGGGTCTATTAAGGTTAAGACATGCGTGAATTGTTGAATTTACATTCAGCTGAAATCATGCAAACAAACACCAGACACAATAACTGCAGAGTCACTTCTCTGTCTAGTTTTCCTCCTTGTCGATTACTCTTCAGCTGCCAGTTGATCCCTCTGGGTCATGCCTGATTTCCTGCATCATTGTCACACTTGCACTCCACATCTCTTTGTATTCCTTGTTTTGCTTTCTCTGCTTTTGCATGCAAGATTTTACAGTATCTAAAAAAATCTTAAAAGAACATTTCAGTCGAAACATATTTGTTTAAAGTTTTCTTCTGTGATATTTAACATTTCTGCAGTCACTGTGACCACAAGGAAATATATGGGATAAAGTTAAATGCTAAAACACAGTGTAACAGTAGCACCAGTGGAGGAGAATCATAAAGTCAGCAAACTGACACAGTAACTTCAGTCACACAGCAATGTCTATCTAAAGTTTGCTAACATTAGCCACCATAAGTTGCTGGTCATACCAGAACACATAAGGCTGTAGCAGTAAAACCAGAGTGTATGGAATTATGGACGCTAATGTAATATCTCAAATATAAGCAAAATTTGTCATTTTTAACTAGCTCAGACTAGTTAAAGCAAAAAAGTTAAGCTAACTCACAATTTGCCTCAAGGGGCTTTCCATCTGTTTTTCTTTTCTGCAGAAATAAGTTTGATTATACTTGGTACATACTTCTCTTGTTGAGTACTTTGTAGACACCCAATAAAGGCCTGGAGTTAAATTTAGAGAAAACAATCAATTTAAGTCACTCAAATAATTTAGCACTAGTTTATGGGAAATGTAGTCTCAACAAAACACCAGCACTAATGTTTCATAGAAGCTACATGTACATACATACACTATATGGACAAAAGTATTGGGCCACCTACACATTACACCTACAGGTGCTTTAATGACATCCCATT
>LKNJ01006657.1:0-29407 GCA_002120245.1 Maccullochella peelii
TTCCCTGTCATTTCCCTTCTGTCTGAGGATTGCTACAATGATGGGAAATGGAATTAGGGCCAAAAGTTCTATTTACAACCACGAACCAAGTCACGTATTCTACTACTGCGCCGGTCTGCAACTTGCCAGTTTACGTGACGGTTTCCATAGCAACGACTCTCTGTATTTCCATTCTAACTACCGGCTTTTCAGGCTTTTTTTGTAGCTGGACATAAAAAACGAGCGGGTCGAGATGACCAGCTGACTTTGCTACAAGTTGATTGGCTGTGACAAACAGGTGACGTGCCTTACGTTCTAAAACCAGCCACTGGTGACTCTTCAAGCTGAGTCGCAGGCGACGCCATCAGCCGGCTTGAGTCGAGCTGAGACGGGTCAGATCACACCACTGCAACTTCTTCTTCTCCAGTTGATCCAATCTAGCACCGCATGGAATAAACTCTGAATTGACTTGGGTTCGGTCCAATCACAAACAAGAAGAGTTGTCCCTCCCTTTCCGTAATCTTTAATGTTGTTGTGTTTTGTATAATGTTGTTGTGTTTTGACCTTCAGGGCCACCGTACTATGGCCACTCCGTAGCTCCGTACATTAGCACATATTCCATAATAGGCCTATATTTTTTTCCGTCCACATTCTATCATGAATCAGAACTGATACTGGGGGTTCTGGGGTTCCCTATATTGTAAATGCATTACCTGAGTAAATGGCTGGGTATGTACTACTGTACTGGCGAGTAAAATCAGAACACCCTGTCATGTTAATTAACAAAAATAAAATAATGATGATTTTGTTAGAAACAACAACAATATCAACATTTAACAGCTCCCATAATAATTCTGGTGCAACAGCTAGTATACAACTAGTCTGAAAATATCTGCTCCCATTGTTTTTTATGTACTAATATGTCATTTCACAATGTCATACTATATGATGCAGCCGTTGTTTTGCTCTTGACCATGGATGTAGCAGCTGTAGGTATTCAGCACTAATGATATAATTGCTGTTTTCACTTTGTTGAAATTCTAACAGCTAATGAAATTGCCAATAATCACTTTGCTCAGAATATGGACAGAAAACTCCAGTATCATGTTTCAAAGTTTCAAAGAAAAGTCCTCTATTATACATTATGGAACTGGTGCTAGTGGAAACAAAGCTGACTTGCACAAGGATTTCTGCTTTCTGTTCATTTAGCAATTGAAGTGCCCCCTGTTCACACAAGTTAAAGTTGAACCTCTTCCCTCCACTCTTTTAAGGTTAGGTAATGCATTCACAAAACACACATTACACTCTGCAGTCACACATTTTCAATCTTTTGGTTTTAAATCTATAAAGTATTAAATCATTTAGAATTAGAGGCTGAGTCAGGTTTCAAGTCAGGTTTTGGCCATTTTGTTGTGTGAAGCTTTGCTTTGGGCTTGGGTTGGGTTCAGGTTTGATTATTTTTTAAATGGAATTTATCGATTTCAAATGTAATTATTATTTCAATTCAATTCAGTTTTATTTATGTAGCGCCATATCATAACAAAGTTATCTCAGGGCACTTTTTCATAAAGAGCAGGTCTAGACCGACTCCTTATGTTATGTATTTCTCTCTCTGACTGTGCCAATCCATGCATGTTGTATGTCACAAGTAGATACGCAACGTCCCGTGGGAAGATCGAAAGCAGCAAAGCAAAACAAAAATTCCAGGTCTCTGGTTGGTATGGGTCTCAAATTTGGTGGTACTAATTGGATTTGGTTGGGTCAGGTCTTCAAGACCCGGATACAGGTCAGGTTCCAGTCTCAGCTTTAGGCCTGGTCAAAACTCTTTGTTAGACAGATCAGATCATTGAAGATACCATACAGAGATGATATGGCAACATCCATTCACCCTTTTGCTAGATACAACCTCAAATTTATATCAGACAGTCAGAAGAAATGAATACTGTAACAAAAGTATTATTATACTTTTGTAAATGCTCACCTATAGTAGCCTCGTGAGACAGGTGAAGAAAAAGCCAGTCTCACTCACAAGGAGTGACAGATAACCTCATGAAAGGTGCATGGCTAGAAATCCTTCTCTGTCTCACCTACAAAACACATATACTGAATCACTTTGCCTCACACCTGTTTGATAAGACCATTTGGAAGTATCTATTTGACGAAACATGCTTTCCTGGGTTTTTGACATGTGATTTGCCCGTGTTCATAACCTACCTGCTTGCTTCTCTCTTCTGCTGCTTTCTTGTCTGCTTCAGCTTGCTCAGCCTGGTCCAGGGCATTCTCCTTGTCCAACTTCAGCATGAGCATCTTCTTTTTGATGGCCTCCATTTTGGCTGAGGTTTAATGGGCTTTTGCAGCCGTACACAGTGAGTAGAGAGGGGAAGAGAGGGGTGCAGGACAGATGACCTGCAAAAGCCTGGTAAACTAGTGGAGACACTAGTGGAGACAAACTCTGACAAAGATAGAGGGAGACCATTTATATGAGAGAGGAGGAGACACACCCACTTCTAAGCCCCTCAACTCACCCACACGACCGCACCCTCCTCTATCCTATACAGTCACAGCTCAAATGAAAAGTAAACCTGCACACTAAAACATTTGTTTGCATGTATGTTTTCATTCTTAGAGACACAAATACCTCAGAATTCCTGTATTCGATCTACTGTAAGCCTAGCCTTTTCCTTGTGTTGTTGGTTCTAAAGTGAAGAACAACATTGGAAAGAATTAAAACTTTGATAACTTTCATTTCCCTGCAATCAATACAGTTGGTCTAATATAAAATAAAAGGATCTTAAATGCTAATAGTAGACACGACAAAGGAAAATGCTTTTGTCTTTTTCTGTCCAATACACACTGCTCAAATTAGACCAGACAAAGGTCGGATGTTAGTCATAGGAATAAAAGTACCTGTCAGTTTTCATTTCACATGTGTTATCTTCAAAATGTTTCAGGGTCCTTTGATTCTTCTAAATGTCTCAGAGAAATTCACTACTCTCTTCCTTCAAAATACACTTTAAAAAGTATGTTGTAACAGGTTTCCATATTTAATTCGACTTTTTGTCGTGGTCACCATGCAGTTATACAACAGCTGTTGCTGCCATTAAGTGAGCAGTGCACTATTACAATCTCATATCCATTTGACACCATTTAAGTTTACAGTGAAAGACATGTGATGTGGGGTTAAGTCACCATTACTGTTAATGGCTTTTAATAGGGTTGGGCAATATGAATGACATTTTCTATCACAACATATGGAAGATATTGGAGAAGGAACAATTAACATAGCTGAGAAAACAGGTCCATTTGGTAGCTGTTCTGGGGTCTTTTGATCATATCACCTGATCTTCATCAGCAGATGCGGTTTGCAATGTCCAAGTGAAGAAAATGCATGTGATTGCTGTGTGCATTGGTGGTGAGTTCCATGATATTTAAAAGATTTGGTGTATGATATATGAAAACTTACTGACCTTTGTATAACACTTATCAATAAGAAAGGTCCAAGCACTCATCTACAAAGAAGTAGATGATTTTAGAAATATTATATAAATATTATATAGTATTATATACAGTCATTTCATCCATTGTTCACCTAAAAATATGAATTAGTGCAGATTTAATACTGATAGTCTATCATGTATCCAATTTTGAAGGAAGCTCTAGTAAGTGTTGTCAATGTTTTTCAGGTGAGAGCCACAGACTGATGTAGTCATGTTATATATTTCACAGCGCGAGGCATTCTTCTTCACTTTTCAGGAGTGACAACAAGTGGAATGGTTGAGATTTCTTTTCACTAAATGTTGCTATTGACTTCAAAGGCAAAAGGATTTGTCTGAAAAAAACATTCTTGAATTCACAACTAAAACCACACGCTTTCCCTCAAGAATAATGTATGGAATAACTGTCAGGACGCTGCTTTATGTTTAAAGAGTATTTCAAGCATTTATTTGACATGAACTGTCTTGGTAATGGGGTGAGAAGATTGTGAGATCGAACTAACACAATACAAACTGACACTGGGAGGAATGCCTGTCCTGTAACCCTATTCCATCACCTGGCCTGTAATGCCTATAATTGGATTTCTCCTGGGGATGGATAGGGTACACGGGCAATGGGGTGACTATGTCAGTTATTCCCCTCTCTAGGCCCCAGTTGGTTATTAATAAACATCTTTTGGCTGACATTGTCTAGAGGATTAGACTAAGAGACTGTGTGTGCAGCTGTGCACACAAATACACAGGCAGGCATGAACTCAGAGAAAAAAGAAAAGTAATTACTACCAAAGTTTGTTACTGTGTTTTGGAGTTGTAAATGAGTAGCTGAACTCTGTGACATTCAGGAAAATACATCTGGGTACCATCAAACCAACAATCAGATGAGAATTTTGATATCAGCTTCCCCTCTATGTGTCTGTGGGTTGGTGTGTTGGACGTTTCTATTATGGGGTCTGAGGGCATTCATATTGGCTGACCAGTGCGGCCTGATGGTGCTCATATACTGTATATGGTGACAGGGCTCCAGTCTAGCATTAAGGGGAAAAGGCCATATATACTTTTAGGAGTGGTTTAGCATTCATTGTTAGAAAGATGAATCTGAAACAGTTCCTCTTCACAGAAATGGTTATTCAAAACGGTTCCAGTAACAATTCAGATGTTTGCTGTTGCTGGTCGCTGCATTTTGCATTGTTCTATGGTCTGCGGTGTTATGAGATTGTCAACGCAGTTTTATTCAAGAGACATACTGTAGATATAACAAAATAAAGACTAAATAAAAAAAATATAATCTATCAAAGAATATGTCTGGAGAAACAAACGCTCAAAATATTTCATTTAATTTGTTTTGAAACGTACTGCTGTGTAAAAAAAATGTTTTCATGCATTTTCAGTTGGCCAATGATTTCTAATATAAAATCAGTGCAAAATCTAATTTAGCTTGTGTGCTGGTATCCAAAGCATTAAAACAGTTCAAAATACAGCTGACAGAATTTGAACAAAAATACAAAATTTGACCTTATTACACCAACTTTAAAGTGTAATTCTACGCTCAAATTCCACTAGCAAATTTAAAAAATGCAACGAGTGAGGGAACGACTATAGGGGGCGTGGCCTTGTAGTGTGTGGGTCAGGTAACATGGGGGAGACTGACTGACACTGATTAGTCTTTTTTTATATACATTTCATGACGTAGACAGGTCCCAACCGGTTGACTCTATGTCAGCATTGGCCTCACAGGTGCAGTTCTGATTTGAAACAGTAGATGGCGCGCTGAGCCATTTTCTACCAATGAAATGCCCATTTTTATACATTTTGGTAAGAAATGTCAATATTAACAGCAGCATTGATGTGTTTGATCACAGTGCAGTCATATCATTTAGTTTACAGCTGAAAAACATGTTTAAGTGTGCACTACCTCTTTAACGTCCCTTCATTGGCTCTATCCATGTCAGATCTGACTTTAAGGTGCTTCTGATGACTTATACAATTCTAAATGGGCATGTGTGCTCTCTGCTCTCAGAACACAGAGTGTTAAAGAAGTCAGCAGGCTGCAGGGACTTTTCCTATCGTGCCCCATTCCTCTGGAATATCTTCCCTGCTGACATCAGGCAGTCTGAGGGCTGGGGCCTATCCCAGCTCACATTGGGGAGAGGCAGGGTGCACCTGGACAGGTTGGCAGTCTGTCACAGGAATAACACATACAGACAGACAACCATTCACACCTACTGGCAATTTTGAGTCACCATTTAACCTTACCTACATGTCTTTGGGTTGTATGTATCAGTCATTTCTAAATGCAGTCAACTATACCATGACATTGTCACCAGTCTTCTTTCATTTGTCTCTCCAACACACATCAAGCACATCTGGCACACATCAACACAATGCAATACACAATACATTCTGTACTACATTTTTTTTTTATTATTTGATGTAGTAATACAATTCACATGAATGACAAAAGGGTGTGCAAAAGTAAGTAGTCCTTGTTTTAGGTTAGGTCTTATACTGTCACTGACAAATACAGTATCTGCTGAATAGATAATACCTTACAGCATACTGCTTACAGCATTTCAGACATCTCAATGTTATGTTGGCTTTGAACATCATTTGCCATCAAAAATTGTACTAACCCTGCCTTTTTAGCTAACAATGGTTGTTATCAGATTTCAGAGAGATATCGCTCAGGTTGTAGCCTAAAATACATTCAAATCAGAACAAATGTACAGTGGGAACATTCTAATATGAGGATAACTGTGAAAGTTCACAATCATTTTGCAGCCACAAACATTTTCATGACGCAACTGGGTGTTCAAACCACTTTCCACCATATGTACATTTCAAATCCACTGAAAAGCTATATCCTGAGGATAATATTACATTGATATGGCAGACAGTTTGCCACCACCTACGTGGTGACTGAAATTTTTATTACAGAATATGCAAATAGATAGATAGATAGATAGATAGATAGATAGATAGATAGATAGATAGATAGATAGATAGATAGATAGATAGATAGAGTGCAATCAGCCAGTCCTAACATACAATAAAAATAGTTAAGGATAAAAACAGAATAAAGCTCATTTCTATTGTGGTCAGTAGAAAAGGGAGAAGGTTGACAGATCTTGCATCCTGTCAGGTAGGACAGGTTTAAAAACATGCAAAACAACCAAGTCAAACAGACTACTGATTTACTATTTCTTTACCAAACATTTAAAGCCCTTCTACGTGTGCTGTTGCTTCTGGGATCTGGGAGATCCCATCATCATCTCTCTGCTTTTAAATCCACCAGTGCGAACAGATAAATAATACATCCATCCACATTTTTAGAGTATATTGACATTTTTTAGATTATATTACAATTATCAACAGACATAAAGAAGTTGAAGTTTGTGAAATGCTGGACTCCGCATAAATATTATTATTCATGTCCAAAAACAAAATATTATTATTAGTTATAGCAGATGATTATCACTTGATATAAAAAATCTATTCTTCTGGATGAATAAATATCCCATTTTTGACATTGTCAACATAAATATTAAATATCCTTTTAGCAATAATTTTGAATGTTGTCAGACAGAAAGCATTCAAGATAATATCATGTTGTGTCTCTTTTATGTAAATGACCTACTTGCTTCTAGACACTCGAGTTCATTGCTCTCTCAACTGCTGCGTTTTTTACTGTCATCAGATTGTAACCGCAGGTCTAATACTGTATGGTTGTCCTTACTTATTGTTCATTATATGAAGAATAAATAAGTAAGAAATAAGTGAGCCGTGTATTTGTGCAAGCCACAGGATGTCCTCATTAATAAAGCATTTCTCAGTGTGGTCTGATAAACACGCCTGCAGTCTTAATGGGCACGTGCCCTGTTGGCAGTAATTTATTTATTCACAAATACATATACAAGTGTGGATATTGGGAGAGGAAGTTGAGTTAGATGATGGGACAACAAAGTGTTTGACTTTGACATGGGGGAGCAACTGTTTGTCTCATCTCTTACCAACAGTCATTGAAAACCATTTCCCAAACCAAACCAAACCTTAACCACAATGGTGGCAGATCCGATAACAAAGCTATGAGCCCTTCTTGTAACAGTCATTTCTAATGGCTTTGGAAGGCACTGACCTTTAAGCTGGTTTTAGGAGTGCTGATAGAGACAAAAATGGAAGACAATGAGAAATGACATTTTGTTGTTTAGTTTGGGGGACTTCTTGTCAGGGAGAGTATGAGAAACTTAAGACTTTATTTGGAACATTCCAGCTTGTCTATGCTGCCTGTTGTCTTTCAGCAATGAACACATTTTAATTGCGTTTAATGGTCTCTCTCCCTTAGTTGTGTGCTTTCTCTCCTCTCTCTCTCTCTCTCTTTCCTTCTGTTGCTTTCTGCAGGTATTTCTGCCTCCGGAGCTGCAGAGTCTGGTTCTATGGTTGCGGAGCTGCAGAGTCTGGATCTGTGGTTGCAGGCCACCTGCTGCCCCCGTGTTCCTGCTCAACAGCCGCTGCAGCTATTATTGTTATTGCTCTTATTATTAGTATTACTGTTATTATATTGCTATTATTTTCAATTTTTAATATTAACATCAATACCATTACCACTCCTATTACTTTACGTCTCTATGTATAACTGTACTGTACTACAGCCCCCCCCCCCAAACTGGTCGAGGCAGATGACCGCCCACCCAGAGCCTGGTTCTGGTTCTGCTCAAGGTTTCTGCCTGTTAAAAGGGAGTTTTTCCTTGCCACTGTCACCTAGTGCTTGCTCATGGTGGGAATTGTTGGGTCTCTGTAAATATAGAGAGTCGGTCTAGACCTGCTCAATATGAAAAAGTGCCCTGAGATAACTTTGTTATAATTTGGCGCTATATAAATAAAATTGACTTATTATTATTATTATTTTAATTCAGTCACATGTAACACTGCAAATCCATCACTCTGATGGACATAAAGTACAGCTAAAAATGACGTCATTTTTATTTTTGCCGTCAGGAATGCTAAATTATTTCTAAACATTATGCATAATCTGGATGATCAAATAATGCAATTACAACTGAAAAACCAAATGCAGAAGAAATAGTAGTAGCAGTGGTAGAACCAGCGCCCTTATTATTATTTGGACAGGACATCAGATTATCTGTGCAAATACACCCTGCAAGGCAATCCTTGATTCCTCTTTGCTTACATCTTTTCCCTGCATTGCTCCCTTGTGTGTTAAGTAGGATTAGTCCGTCCTACTTAAGTGAGAAAAATTCCTCAGTACACGTGGAGTCACCAAGCTCCTCTTTTCACTCGTCGGTATGCTGTGTGCAAATGTTTATGCACCCCGACACCACAGACACCCCAATCAACAGCTAGCAGCTCCTAATACTGTGCCTAGGAAGTGATAGTTTTTTGATCAGCAGGGAACCTGGCAGCCTTTAAACCTGCAATAACTAATTTTTTGGCCACTTGGGGGCAGCGGAGGCAAGTTGTGAAAACAACACTTACATATAATTAATTCAGTTTCATTCAATCATCTTTTAAGTTGATATGGTGAACTTGTTAGTTTACCCACCCAGCAGTTACAAAATGACATGATCATTCACTTAGAGTCGTCCAATATAATAAGTCCAATATTCCCTCTCTTTTAGCTCTGTGTTTGGTCTCTACCAACTCCAGAGGGAAATACCTGGCTCTTTAGCTGCTAAATGCTCCTCTATGTTCACCAGCTAGTCTCTAACTGGGTCTGTCTGCTGTTTGCTGCTGAGCAGGTAGTGGACAGTGGGTTTATCAGAGCTTTTTCTCTGAAAAAGGCTGCAGCTGCCTGCTGCGGCCAAAACCTACGCTGTGAGAGTGGTGAGAGTGAACCAAAACAGTAAAGTTGTGGGCAGGACAGCTAAACAATGAGCTGAAACTCACTATAAAGTTTAGTTTAGTTTTTTTGAGAGAAGGTGACAGTGCAAATTAATAAAACACATGGTTAAAAAAAGAGGCAACTTTTCATCTGTACTCCCTGGCCAAGCTGTTAAAAAGGCTTCCTAAGCTCCGTAAAGCTGAGGGGAGAGATTCAGGTTATTATTCTCTGTAGGTTCATCACTACTAGCGACCCCTTTCACATTGTTTTCACATTGTCAGTTGATACATTTTTATTATAGAAATATTGATTATAGCCGCTTTAAGCCTAAAATCAGAGGAGATTCACAGAGTAGCAGTAACATTAGTTCATGCAAGTTTTGGTGGCTTTGTCTGCTGTTGTGTTTATATATCTTATATGTCATATTTTATAGTTTGTTACCAATAACAGATCAGCATCTCACAGTTTCACAACATAGTAGGCATTGTAAAAGTAGGATTTATTGCAGGGCAGTTGTATTGGATTGCTTTAGTTTGTGCTTGTTATCTATTTTTCTGGTATTTCAGTATAGGCTGCTGTCTGAGCTTTCTGGCAATGAATATAAACTTATTTTAAGGAACATGCTTTTTAGTTTTTATGAATTTTCAAAAGTGCAGTTTAACACATCAAGGTTGTAGTGTTTCATGCTGCAGGAAGACACTGTCCAACACGGTTTACAGTGGAGGATTAGAGTCAGTGAAATGTGATTAAAAGACACCAATATATAAACTACAAAGGTGCAAATTGTATTTTGAAATCCAATTTTCACTGAGCTTTTTGTATTATTATTGTTATTTTTCAATATATAAACTAAAAACTAATAAATTCCCTCATTTTTTGAGAAAAAATAATGAGCCCTACTTGTTTGACATGAATTTGATTTCAGTTATTTTTAGCACAACACAAAAATAACTGAAGATTACAAATGTCTATGTTGAAAACAGTAGGCACCCTAATCATCAGTCCTAATGTTCATTCTGTCAGATCTTAAGATTTAGTTACATATAAGCAATATCCATCAGTTTTCCACACCCCTTTGATCAAGTGATGCAATTAAATCAAAACCCAAACAATCCAAAGCATAAGTGAAAAATAAAAGAACTCACTGTTTTCACAAGCCATCTGCTCTAAAGCAAAGCAGCTAAATAAACATTAATACTTGCAGAAAAGATAGACATGCGCAGAACAATGTGCATTGTTGGAGTCAAGTCGCATCATAATAATAATACTGTAGCTATAAGCTCATTAACACTGTGAAACATGCCGAGGATCAGATTTCCTCTGGAATATCTTGAAGGTCTGAAAAAGAGAGAACAAAGCAAAATTCAGTCCACTGTTTCACTAAAACTACAAGAAAACAGCATTTCAGTGGTGTCTTGATTTTATAATCTGACACATTTCATGTTACAACTCAATATTCTGCTACAATGTCATGTGGGGAGGGACTTCTGAAAAGTGGTCATAGCTCACACATTGTAGCTTTGCACTTGTAATTGTTGTACGGTTATTGGCACTAATAACTATATGTGTGAGTGGTATTTGCCAGCAAGGTCAAAAAAATGGCACTTTCATAAAAATAACCTTTTGAAGAGAACACACTGTACCCTCTGGCCAGGCCCTTTATTTAAAGTATATATTAAAGCCTCCCTGTTTCCTGATATGTTCCTGGTTTTAATTTGATGTTGACACTGTTTGCTGTTAATGCAAACTCAACACTTCCTTCATGTTTATTTGTTGTCTTGATAAATTCCATTTAATGTCCATTTCATCTCAAGACGGCAGATGGCTGCCTCAGTGTGTTGACATCAAGGACAACGCCAGAGGATTTATTTCCCTCTTTTCTCGCCTCATCTGTGGAATTATTGGACATTCTCATCAAAAGGTGCCCTCATCTTTGCCCATGCAGTGAAACACTGGAGGAGAGGCACATGTGGGAGAAGTTATACTTCAAGACTTTCTGCCAGAAATGTGGTTAACGTGAAACGGTCGCAGTTTGGTTAGGTTTAGGCACCAAAAGTATGTACTTGTCGTTGACTTATTATTTTAACCCAAACCATGGTAAATGGAATGGTAAATGGACTTTTACTTATATAGCGCTTTTCAACCGTTGAAACGGTTCCCAAAGCGCTGTAACAGTAACCTAAGGTCTAACAGTAGTCTAATTCACCCATTCACACACACATTCACACACCAATGGGGACACAGCTGCCATGCTGGCCTCCACCAGGGGCAACTTAGGGTTCAGTGTCTTGCCCAAGGACACTTCAACATGTGGACAGGAGGAGCCGGGATCGAACCACCAACCCTGGGGTTGATGGACAACCGCACTACCTTCTGTGCCACAGTCGTCCCAAACCATGATCTATTCCTAAATCTAACCAAACAGTTTTGGTGCCTAAACCTAACCAAACCGAGGCCGTAGTACTACCGGAAAGCCTTTCTAACACGTGGTTAACGTTGTGAAATGGTCACAGTTTGGTTAGGTTTAGGCACCAAAACTACTTGGTTAGGTTTAAGAAAAGATCATGGTTTGGGTTAAAATAAGTTTCCCACGGGACACAGACAGCAGTCTCCTGGGTGAAAGTTCGGTGTTTGACCCATTCATCCACCCCAACCTCCTCGCTACATGGACTGTTGCTATTTATATTATGACTTCTGATGGAAAGTCTTGAAGGCAAACTTATGTGCAGGAAAGGCAAGTGTGCCGGTGCACTCCTGCACCCCCTGCCGGTGCAGACTTTGCACACCATTACCGTGAATATTTCTCTACAAGTCATTGTCTACCTGATACCTGTATACAGGCAGAAATTAAAGCTGTCTAAACCTGTTGTGAGGAAATTAAAAAGAGAGCTATGGAGGATATTTCTGCGTGTTTGGACAGGACATATACTGTCTCTTTCAGAGCAATAGTTCAGCTCTCTGTCTCCAAGGATAACTGGTCATGGTGCAGGGTCTCCGTCTCCCAGGAGACCAAGGTCATTGGAGATAGATGGCACTATGCCCCAGACTCCACATTGATATACTGTCTCCTCTTTGTCTTTGAGACGTGCACTTAATATGACATGGAGTGACATACAATATGACTTACGTTAACTTAGGTAAGTATAGTTTCTTGTTTAGAATCCCATACCCAATAGAATCTTCACACATCTTCAGCTGGGTGAGGAATAACCTGTCATGTCCCGTAATCTGTATCTGGTTTCCTGTTTTAGTTTGAAGTCTGGTCTGTCTTGTTTCTAGTGTTTTCCTGCCTTCGTGTCTCCCCCTTGTCTTGATTGCCTGTGAGTGTCTTCACCTGCTTCCTTGTGCACACCTGCTCTTGATTTCCTCGTCAGTGTCTTCCCTATATATACCAGTCCTTTTCCTTTGTGAGTTGTT
Organism: Maccullochella peelii; assembly: GCA_002120245.1. Taxonomy (NCBI): domain Eukaryota; kingdom Metazoa; phylum Chordata; class Actinopteri; order Centrarchiformes; family Percichthyidae; genus Maccullochella; species Maccullochella peelii. Next base: position 12,727 of record LKNJ01006657.1, read on the forward strand.
GGTTCTTTGTCATGTATCCTGTGTTCAGTGTTTGCTGTTCAGTGCTCTGTGTTTCATGTTGATGTGTCCTGGCCTCCTGGAGTTGTTTTACGTTCCTATTCTAGGACGTATTCCCTGCGCTTTTGGTGTCTATTTAAGTTTGGACTTACCTGTTGTTTTCCTGCCTGCTTACACTACACGTAAGGACAAATAAACCATTGATCGACTTCCACCTCTGTATGTGTCTGCATTTGGGTCCATCTCCTGTTCCTCCTGAACATGCCTGATGACATAACCTTATTTGGACTGGCATTACACATTGTTGACTTGTACTTGTACCGATCTCTATTCTTCTCGATCTAGTCTCCTGAAATGTCTTCACACACAAGTTTACCAGCCTCCAGATTTCCACCATAAGACTCTGTGGGGACCATGCCTTCCTCCTTCTTTCCAAGACTTAATGGCACCCCCTGAAAATGACATGGCAAGTCCCTTCAATTGGTCCATTGAAGGCTCAAAGCGTTCAGGAGATACAGTATCAGGACAGGCAGACGGCGGGCTAGCTGGCTCAGGGGAGGCAGGCTGCAGGCTAATCAACTGGAGTGCAGGCTGGTGGCTAGCAGGCCGAGGTGAAAGCTGGAGGCAACAGGCTGGAGGCTAACAGGCCGAGCTGAAGACTGGAGGCTAGCTGACTGAAGTGCAGGCTGAGATGCAGAGGAGGAGTGACAGGCTCAGAAGGAAAAGGATAAAGAGAAGTGCTTGCATAAAACTTCCACCTTTAAAATGCCGCCAACTGGGTAAATTCGGGGTCCCACTTCCAGAAGACAGCATGGGACTCCAGAAAGCCTGGCTCTTCATTAAGAAAAACATCCTGCATCACTCCAAAGTCATACCAAGAAAAAGGCAGGCAGGGCTGGTGACTGTCTGCTGAGTCCATTTTTGGTCAGACCATTCTGTCAAGGTCTATAGTAGGAATGGTTACACGGACCAAAGTGCCTCCTAGTGCTCCAGTTTTTCCCAGTTTAACTGATTTGTGAAATGTATTGCGTTTCAACACTAACTGTAAGTTAGAGCAAATTTTGAAATTCGAGATTTGGAAGGTTTGCATAATGGTCCACAGTACACTGGACTCAAAGGACACAAAGAAAGCCTGTTTTCCTAACTGTACATTCCAGTGTAGTTAACCGCAGGGGACCCATTACCTAGAAATCACTGATACCAAAATGATGTAACATTCAGTCATTCAATTCAGTTCTATTTATATAGCGCCATATCATAACGTTATCTCAGGGCACTTTGTCATAAAGAGCAGGTCTAGACCGACTCCTTATGTGTACAGAGACCCAACAACTCCCACCAAGAGCAAGCACAAGCAACAGTGGCAAGGAAAAACTCCCTTTTAACAGGCAGAAACCTCGAGCAGAACCAGGCTCTGGGTGGGCGGTCATCTGCCTCGACCGGTTGGGTTGAGAGAGAGAGGGGAGGGAGGGAGGGAGCGAGTGTGTGTCATGTCTGTAATCTGACCTTTGGAGCTTTCAGATGCTGTCCCATCATCATCATCTGACGTCATGTCTGCCTCCAAATCACTGCCGTCCTGGAGGCCATCTGATTGGTGGCCAGGTTCCTGACTTTCCCGTGGGGTGTCAGCTCCAGTTGAGACCTCCCTTCCTGGCTGCAGAGATACAAGCTAAAATAGCAAGAATAGAGGAAAAAGACTGTAGAAACTCAGTGAACATGGGGCGCCATGTGCTGTACTGTAAACCTGCTGATGACTGATATATTTATCATTCCTTTGAAAAATGCTTATTTAAAGGACCACTCCAGACATTTTACACATCAAAATCAGTTTACTCCTCATGGTTGTATAAGGTCTTGTGTGATTCTGGAGGAGTTTTTCTGACAGAATAAGATCCCTGATGATATTACTCTGATGTCATGATTACATCAGCTGTCTTGTGAGTCCCCTAACTTTATGAAAATGCAATACAAATGTCCTTACTTGAAAAGCCTGCTCCCCCAGCTGTGGGGAGACAGGTGCAGCCCCGCTGCAGACCTTCATGTGTCGAACCTGCCTCTCCAGCTTTGCCCGGGCCCTCTCACTGTCCTTGAACCGGCTCTCGGCATCCCGCAGCCTCAGCAGCTCCTCCTGCAGCAGGCTGTGTTGTCTCTGCAAAAGAGCCAGCTCCCCAATGGTTGACCCTGGATTGGCCTCCCGATTTCCACCATCTCGCCATAGAGGGCGCCATACTCGTCCTACAGCTGGCGCCACAGTGTCCTGTGGCTGCAGTAGCAGCTCCAAGATAGAGTCTTGTTTGATGACAGCACCCTGCAATCCAGTTTCAAAGATTTTACAGGATGAAAATTGACATACAAGCTGAAACAGAAGTACACCTGTCCTGTCGAGAGTTACATTAAATTCTACACACATGTTGACAGATGTAGCTACAGCAGCTCTACAGGACTGAGTGCACAGATTGGCACATGTTCAGAGATGCCGTAAACCAGAAGAACCACATCAATCTTGTGGAATATACATCACTAGCGATATCATACATCGGCAAATGTGTTGATGATGTGGTGATCACAAAGATAATAAAATCATTCCCCAACCAGAAAGCCTGGATAAAGGGAGAGGTGAGGGCCCTATCCAGAGCCAAAAAAGATGCCTTTCAGTCAGTTGACAAGGAAGCTTACAGCACCCCCAGAGTGAGACTGAAAACTGGCATCAGGAAGGCAAAGTGGAGAAACTGGAGAGAGACCTCAACATCAACAACACCAAAGATATGTGGTGAGCGATCCAGACCATCACAGGCTACAAAAGCAGGAGCGCCCCCTCATTAGTGAGGCCACATTGCCAGATGAGCATTACACATTTTATGCTCGCTTTGATCTCCTCAACAAAGAGTCAGCTGCAAACTACTCTGCCACCAGAGGACCGACCACTGTCAGTATCCACAGCAGATGTGAGAAGAATCCTGTTAGGGTTAGTGAAGACGTGGTGATCTCTATTGGGGTGTGGGGTTACGGGATTGTAGGAGTAAAACCCAAGCGCAGACATACTCAAAAAAGATTTTATTGATCTTGGTATGAAAACAAAGTCCGTAGCACAAGAAGGTCCGAAGTACAAAAGTAATCCAACAGAAGAGGGCTGGAAATAAAGTGGCAAAAACACTTACAACACAGGGCACAAGGAATGAGGCATGAAGAACATGGAGCGAGGTACATCTAACAGGAGGTAATGAACCGACAAGGCACACAGGGAACAGACAGGTATAATAGAGACAGGACTGATGAGGGAAACAGAACCAGGTGAGTGACGAGACACAGGTGAATCTACTTAAGGGAGAGACATGAGGGCGGGGTTGCACAGGAAAACAAACGACAAGATTTTCAAAATAAGACCAGGACATAAACCGTGACATAACCAGGACCAAGATAAACTCATAAAACCAAGACAAAGAATGCAAGAACATAAAAATGAACATAAAGCAAGACCTTCAAAAATACCTAAACATAAACCATAACATTACCAAAACTAAGTCAATACCATAGACCCTAACAAATCCTGCTGAGAGTGAATGTGAGTAAAGCTGCTGAATCCCTGGCTGCATATTAAGAACATGCCAACCAGCTATCTGATGTCATTAGTGACATTTTCAATATATCAGTGCCACAGGAGAGATATTTAATCAAAATCACTTCATTCTATATGTCTCATTTAAAAATTTGCAAAAAATAAACCGTGTGTACTAACCAGATGCAGTAAAAAACAGTACTGTCACGTGACCAACAGTCACCAAGGAGATGATCGTTGATTTTAGGAAAAAGGAGGCAAAAACACACACTTCTGTCTACATCAGTGGAGCTTTTACAGAGGAGCAATATAAAGCATGCTGACTGGAAACATTAAACCACCTAAAACATAATTGGTACCCATCTAGCGAGCATCTGTGATATCAGAAAGGTGTCTGCGCAGAGCCCAAAGGATACGAAAACATAATACCCACCCCAGCCACAACCTGTTCACCCTGCTGCCGTCTGGCAAGCAATACAGAACTATCCACTGCCGTACCACCAGACTACAGATCAGCTTCTTTCCTCAGGCTGTGAGCCTCCTCAATTCATCCTCTTCACTCCCAACAGGACTCTAAGAACCCTCATCAAGAACTCAATGGGGCTGTGGAAAACGAGCCTAGAGGCCAACTGCAAGCCAATTGCACAAGTCACCATCAAGTGCGGCATATACCAAGGAGATGCTCTGTCCCTGCTGCTGTTCTGCATAGGTCTGAACCCTCTCAGCCAGATCATCACAAAGACTGGCTACGGATACAGGCTGCGGAATGGATCAACCATCAGCCACCTCCTCTACATGGATGACATCAAGCTGTATGCCAGGAGTGGGCGAGACATTGACTCACTGATCCACACCACNCACCGCCTGGATTGACTACAAGAAAGCCTACGACTCGATGCCTCACACATGGATTCTGGATTGCTTGGAACTGTACAACATCAACAGGACTCTAAGAACCTTCATCAAGAACTCAATGGGGCTGTGGAAAACGACCCTAGAGGCCAACTGCAAGCCAATTGTACAAGTCACCATCAAGTGCAGCATATACCAAGGAGATGCTCTGTCCCCGCTGCTGTTCTGCATAGGTCTGAACCTTCTCAGTCAGATCATCACAAAGACTGGCTACGGATACAGGCTGCGGAATGGATCAACCATCAGCCACCTCCTCTACATGGATGACATCAAGCTGTATGCCAGGAGTGAGCGAGACATTGACTCACTGATCCACACCACCAGGATCAACAGCAACGATATTGGAATGTCGTTCGGACTAGATAAGTGTGGTCGGATGGTATCCAAGAGAGTGAAGGTAGTCAGAACTGAAGGGATTAGACTAGCAGAAGGCAACATAGCAGATGTGAGAGGACAGCTACAAGTACCTTGGGATCCCGCAAGCAAATGGGAACCATGAAGAGGTCGCAAGAAGATCAGCCACAGCCAAATACCTCCATAGAGTAAGGCAAGTCCTGAGAAGTCAGCTGAATGGGAAGAACAAGGTCCGAGCTATCAACACCTACGCCCTGCCCGTCATCAGATACCCTTCTGGCATAATAAGCTGGCCAAAAGAGCGCCATAACCAAGTGGCTGGCATAGTGTATAGGAACATCTGTGCCAAGTATGACCTGGAAGTCCCAAGGTCAAAATGGGACACACCCCCGAAGGTGGTCGAGAATGACCAAGCTAAGATCCTGTGGGACTTCCAGATACAGACTGACAAACAGGTGATGGCGAACCAACCGGACATAGTAGTGGTGGACAAACAGCAGAAGAGGGCAGTAGTGATAGATGTAGCAATCCCAAGCAACTGCAACATCAGGAAGAAGGAACACGAGAAGCTCGAGAAATACCAAGGGCTGAGAGAAGAGCTAGAGAAGATGTGGAAAGTGAAGGCAACAGTGGTCCCCGTGGTAATCGGAACACTCGGGGCTGTGNGCACACACACACACACACACACACACACACACACACACACACACACACACTTTAAGAAAAAGAAACCTTTTACACCCTTACCATGGGTGGTGGATTGTCTTGACTCCTCATGCAATCCTTTAGAAGGTATAAAAATTTTCCACAAACAGAAGAGTATCATGATGATGACAATCAATTTGTTTACAATACAATCATTAGATATTAATAGTACATTAGTACATCAGTTTACATTCCTATAGAAATTATGTGACACTGAATGGTGGTCTAGGCATGTTTATGCCCAACGTGACTCGGCATAGGTTCCAGCCCCCCAACTCTGCACTGGATAAGTGGGATTAGAAATTCAATGGATGGATGGATGAATTTGGGGTGCAGAAGTTTGGGGGTAGACACAAAATGGGAGTAAGAAGAATGTCTTTTCATACATTATAGTTGGGTGTGTTAGGAGCCGGTGACAAAAGTGCCAAGTGATATTTTGTCCTTTCATCCCCTTTAAACGCAGAGCAGGCAGTTTCATAATGAAGTGATTTTACTAAAAGAAAACTGTTTTTGGGAATTCTCTGTGAAATATATTCCAATTTCCTTGGAAAAATACCTGCAGGAACCCAGGATTTTAGTATGTGTGTCTGTGTCCACTTTTGTTTTTCGTCCTCATAGTATGTACTGAAACAAAGTACATACTATGTACATACTATACTTACCACACATCTGTCCTAGCAAAATCCGATCTTGAAATGTCACCATTACAGTAATGTAACTATCAACTTTCAGCTGAAGCTATTTCTTCTTCTTCTACTGAATGGAAGCATCCTGCTGAGCATGGCTGGACTACTATGTTAGGGTGCCCCAGGGCAAAACGTATGACCCCTCCCCTGTGCCTCCACATTCTCATTAAGTCCAGTGCACACAACACACTATACATAGCATCTTAATTAGTCTCAGTCTAATCTCAACTAGTTGTGGTAATTTGATTAAATATATTATTTTGGAATATCTACCATGTCAGCATAATATAAACTCCAATAATTAAGATCTTGGAACTAGATTTTGATTCAGGGCCCCTCTACAAGTTAAGATAATAATGGAGGACCTGCTTTGTTGATATTGTATTTTAGTGAAATTTCTGAACATACTTGCAATTAATCAAATTACCTAAATTACAAGGTAGGTGCAAAATCGTACCTTGCAATGGTACAGCAAAGTTTTTTTTTAGATTAGTATGAACAAAAATGAAAAATCTGTAAACAAAAACTACATATGTTTCAACAAGTGGCCTACTCAGACAAGCAGAGTAGATGATTTACACTGCACGCAGTAATAACCTCTGGTCAGTGCTGTAAAAAAGTCTGAAGCTCCCACAGAACCAGTTGGATGTATCAAAGCTGGATGCTGATAATTTAATAAATTATTTCACAAAAAAACCCATTCCCATCTACTACACTTCCCATGCTCACCTTTGCTGCAGAGAAATCATGGGCTCCATTGACCAACAGATCTTGATCACCTGAGCAGAGACAAACACAGCAGTCACTCAGTACTAGTCCTAGAAAAACAAAACAGATATTATAATGAATATATGACTATTTTATTACAGAAAACAAAGAGGCGGCAGGTAGTTATGGTTTTGTCTTCATTAAACTTGAATTTGAGGCTAGCATGAGGCTAGTAACTGCATCCTTTGGGTCAGTTATTTACAGTGTGCATGTTCACCTCTACTTTCTCCACAGTGTCCCACTCAGCTCACCCACACCACACCCACTCGTTTGCCCTGTGCTCTCATGTTAACAAATCTGGTTTTCAGTGTGGTAAAGTTCTGTATGTATGACTCACTGGATCTGTGTCTGTTTTATGTGTCTTGTAAGTTCCTCTAAATGGTTTTGATTGTTATACTTTTGTGTTGCTGGACAGCAATGATGAGTCCAATAAAATCTTATCTTGTCCTGTTGTATGAACCATTGGAGTCTTCAGGGACTCACAGGTTTCTACCGCCTCCATGTGGTTGTGATGGCATGGAAGAGGGATGTCCACGCTGGAACCCAGAAGGAGCTCACTCAGCCTGTCCACTGTGGAAACACGCATGCACACACACACACACACACACACATACACACCTGTATAACTCACAAATGTAATATATATTTTCTATTTATTCTAAGTAAGTAAGACGAAATATGTAAATTCAAGCTGTCATATTCTATTGATAACAATAGTGCTTCTGATGGTTTACATCCAAGAGTTAAATCTTCAGTGAGACAATGGGCGGCCCAACCCAGCGCTCTTGAGAACCCTCAAGAAGAAAAAACACACACACACACATTTATACATACGGTGCCGCTAGGAAGTTTGTGAACCCTTCAGAATTTACAATTTTCTATATTCTTTTATAAATGTTAGTTAAAATGTGATCAGCTATTCATTCACGTCCTAAAACTAGATGAAGAGAGTTAAACAAATAATACAAAAACATATACTTATTCATTTCTTTATTCAGCAAAATTATCCAATATTAAAGCTCTTTGTTGGAAAACGTATGTAAACCTCTAGGATTATCAGTTCATTATCAGGTGTTTCAATCAATGGGATGACAATCAGGTGTGAGTTTAGCAGACCCTGCCCTACTGAAAGAATCTAAACCTGGGTCTTTACTATGAACGTCTGGTCTTCACCACACAGGTTTGTGGAAGTGTGCCATGGCTCAATCAAAAGAGATTTCTGCGAAGATCAGACAAAAAGTTGTTGATGGTCACCAGACTAGAAAAGATTACAAAACCATTTCTAAAGAGTTTGGTCTTCATCATTCCACTGTCAGGCAGTACTGTTGTTCATCAAAGTTAAGAGCCAGGGGTTTTATATCAGTGTGCACCATGTTAAAATGGGAGACTGAACTGTGTTTTGGAGCTGTTTTCGGTCAGTAATTCTGCTAAGCTGGCGCAAACACCATAACCATGTGTGGACTGTTACTAGCTAGCTATCGCCCTCGCTAGCTGGGAGGAGAAGAGACTGAGTGCGTGTGGGAAACACATTTTGCAGTATGGACACTGAGAACAGTAATGATATGGATGTTTGCAGTTAAAAGATAGGAAGTTCATGAGTGTTTGTGAATTAGTGTGCTTCGGATGTTGCCACACATGCTGCCGCAGTAGAAGTGCTCAGGACTTTGCCGTTGCATGCCAGAGAAACCTACTCTTTGCACACGGACAGAGCCTTCCCAGGTTTTCTTCACTGCACAGTTCTCCGCTAGACAGTGTTTGAAAAGAACGTTACTACCAGCTTTCTGAGTCTCAAGGGACAGTGAGAACAGACAATATTTTCCTTTCAAATGAGCTCCAACAAGTGCGCCAATGTATATGGTACCATGAACTAGTAAAACCGGGCTATTATTATTTTGTTTTATTTTCTTGTTCTGTAATACATATTTTTTTTTCTGTTATTGCATTCAATCCTTGTGATTTGATATGTATTCATGTTTGATAGTAATGTGATCCATGTGGTAAAATAAGTAATACTTGGCTAAGCATGATGCATGGGTGTTTTTAAGGTCACAATAACAGTAACAGTAACAAATCCTGTAACAAAATTAGAATTGAGTGGGTTGGCTGCATGTACAAATGGAGGAAATTCAACACCATTGTTCCTCTCCCCAGGAGAATCACTCAAAGAGCAAGGTGTGTAATACTCCAAGAGTTCACAAAGAACCCCAGGGTAACATCTACAGGCCTCTCTTGCATTGGCTATTGTCAGTGTTCATGAGTCCACCATCAGACAAACACTGAACAAGAATGGAGTGTATGGCAGGATAGCAAGGAGAAAGCCACTACTGGATTGTTCCAGCAAATTCTACAAGACAATGTCAGGGTGTCCATTCATAAAGTGAAGCTCAACAAAAGGTGGATCATGCAGCAAGACAATGACCCTAAACACACAAGTCAGTCTACCAAAAGAATGGTTAAAGCAGAAAAAATGTAACGTTTTGGAATGGAAGTCCAGACCTTAATCCAATAGAAATGTTGTGGAAAGACCTGGAGAGAGCAGTTCATGCAAGGAAGTCCACCAACATCACAAAGTTGAAGCAGTTTTGTAAGGAGGAATAGGCCAAAATTCCTCCAAGCCGCAAGCCGGTTTTGCTGCTCAAGGGAGTCACACCAGGTACTGGAAGCAAAGATTCACATACTTTTTCCAACAAAGATAATTAATGTTGGATCACTTTGCTCAATAAAAAATGAAAAGTATAATTTTTTTGTTTTATTTGTTTAACTGGGTCCTCTTCATTACCTCCTGTCCCCCGCTTATTTACATCTCATTCAATGATGCAAAGCATAGTCTCAGAATAATCATTAGACCTAACACCCTTCACAACAGCACATATTGTTCATGTACAGCAGTGATTACAGATGAGTTGGGATCAGAGAAAATGGTGTAGACATTTCATGGAAAAGGACTAACTTTGAAGTACCGCCATCATTATTATCATCAAACGTGATATTTTCACAATGTCCATTATTAATAAATGAAAAAAAGAGTCTACAGTTATGTTAGTGGATCTGTGAGGCTGTACTGTATATTGGCAGAGGTGCTTTAAGCTAAATGCTAACATTAGCATGCTAACATGCTTACAGTGATAATTCTGATGTTTAGCAGGTACAATCACCCTCATTCATGGTGACCATGAATATCTGAACCAAATTTTGTCCCAATCCCTCTGGTAGATGTCGAGATATTCCAATGGATAAGTGAAACTTTGACCTGCTGGTGGAACTAGAGGAAAAGTCAGGGGATCACCAAAGTCATTAGTCTGTTTGATTTCATTTTAAGACTTGTGGAAGCTGAACATCCCGACTTATTTAGGACATCAAATGATTTCACATGAAAATCACTTCCTGCACTGACAGCCAAATTTGCTTGTTTCGAGCAAAATAATGTTAAATGTAATCTAAAATGTTTTCATTTAAATTTGAACGGGCATTTTTGAAGTGTGTTACATTCACGGACAAAAATAGCAACTGCATAGTTGTTTTTTTGTTTTGCTGGCTCTCTATCCCTTTTTTCCAGCCCCTGCTCATTTCCCCCAGGCCATATACTCTCCTCTAACGCCCCTGACCTGCCATCCTCAAGCCATTCACTAGATGCCCTGATGACGTTCCTTCCCACCTACACACCTGTACCCACTTTCCTCATCAGCCTTGCAGATATATCCCAGATGTGGGAAAAAAATTGTGACTTTACAAGGTTAATATTGTAACAGTTAATCAAAAAGTACTTACAGCTTACAGTAGATAGTGCTTGTCATATGAAAAGAACACGTGTGTATTTGATGTGTACTGGTTTAAACAGACATTAGTCTATGGGGGCATGAACGGTCCAATCTGAATTTCTGCAAGTCACCAAGGGTGGGCTGTAGGTATCTATTGTGGGCCCTTATCTTCAAAGGGATAATACTGTCTTAAACTATCAAACATTGTAAATATTGTTTGTTAACTGTAGCAGAAGCTTGGCTTTTGAACAGAAACAGAACCAGCTTGTACGAAGAAGCAGTTTTCCACTCAGTTCTGGTGTGATTACAATACAACTGCATTTTCAACTCTGACACAAAATGTGTTTATATACTACTACTTTGCTTTGCCATACACTTTGGAGGGAGTGTTATTGCTGCCTGGATTTTTATAGTATAGTACATAGTATATATTTTCAATGGAAAGGGTTTTTCCACAACATTCTTACACCACACAATAGTCATAGAGGGGAGGTCAGGTAGGTGTAAATAGTATAACAGTTAACCTGTCCTGTCAACATTGACTTGATGCATGTTAAGCGTTAATTCCAATTGTTCTCTCAGTGGAAACAATTGGGGTTGGATGTACCTTCTTTGCAAACTAACAAATAGCAATTAATTTTAGTTCACACGAAACTTGGTGTGTTACCCTCAGCTGCGGCATCCAGTAGGAGCTTCTCTGCACGGGGCGCTTGGGGTGTGTCTGCCCTGAACAAGTAACGAGTGATGGGAGGCTGTAGGGCCTCCTGACCACTTGTCACCTCTGCCAGCTCACAGAATAGAGTCACCCTCTCTTGCAGGAGCTCCAGCATTTCCCGGTCCTTCTGCTGGAGGTCAGCTGTGGGTGGTGGGTGACGATTAATCATTCATACATCTAACACCAATCTAAAACACATGACAACAAATCCTGCCTATTATTACAAAGTAACACCTATATACTGCTACCTGACATAGATACACCATTGTCTTCTACACAGAGACACCACAGAGTGCATTATCACACTTATACCATGACCACTAACTAAAGGAAAGGGAGGCTGTGTTTAAATTGTCATTTGTCTGTTGTCGGTTTAACCCATTGTAGGTTAGTTACATCACTTCACATTCAGAAATGAGTACTTTCCATGGCCATGGTACAAACAGTATCAAAAAACAAAAGGAAAAAAGAGACTATTGATTAGAAGCTAATATTAGATGTGACTGCATACTAAGTCAGTTGAAAGATGCAATAAACATGTATTTGCTCTTGGGGGGGGGGATGAACTGACATAAAACAGAAGAACAAGAAGAGGGGTCCACAAGAAAAAAGTGGAGTTCATGCTAAGTTTTGAGATCAGTCTGAGCTGTAAAACACACACACACATACACATACACACACACACACACACACACACACACACACACACACACACACACACACACACACACACACACACACATTAGTGTGTAAGTTGCTAGCTAGCTACAGCTAACATTTGTACAGTTGGTACATTGGCTGTTTGGGATGAATAGATATCAACTGCAAACCACTCAAATCAGCCATCCAATTTGTGTGAATAACAGAAAGCAAAAATTCACTTTGTGTTAATTTTTAACACACCTTTAGCCCCAGTGTGTGGGAGTCTGTATGTTTTTATTGATGTGTGTGGTTTTGCTCGTGAGGTTTCTATTAACCATACTCTCACTAAGATAGTTTCAGCACCAAATAGCAACCCCAAATCCCAACATTTTCATTGTGTTTTAAAAACCTCAACAGTGCTGGGCAGATATTTGGGCCACACTTACATAAACAAATGTAACAAGTGTGCATCTCTAAAGTTAGAAGGACTCCTAAAATAAAACTTTTATTATAGCCTGATTCCAAACTTCTGAATTGGCCTCCATATCTCTGATTTGTTCAGCGATTCAAATAGGTCTGGTGTTGAGCTCTCTGCAGTTGGACAAACAGAATCCAATCCAAACTAAAATGGGGACACAGGTTTCAAATCAACATATATTTTCGATCGACATGATAAACATTAAATGCATTTCTGCTACTAGCAGTCACTACTGATTGGCTAGGGGAATATACCCCCCGTCCTCCTCCTCCCAAAGAGAAAACAGACATACAGAAAAGTGCCACATGAAAATGTTCCTTTCATTCTGTCATTAATGTTTGTGTCCTAACCTTTGAGTCTCCTCAGATGGGCCTTGTGTTCAGTCTCTATGAGGGGGAACTCCTCTCTTGATGGGCATCTGAACACACAAAAGCACAGACCACACAAATCCACACAAACACAAGTTAGTTTTTTGTACTTTTTTAAAGTTATATTTACTAATTATTAGGGGTGTAAAGATTTACTGATACATATTGGACACAAATACAAGAGGCAGAGATACAGCAGCAATGATACACAGCGGTGTGTGCGTTTGTGGGATATTTAGTTGTGTGGAAGGGTAACCAGGAGTAAAGGAAGGAGAGAACAATTAGATGGTATATAGTGGAAGTGGGGCTCTTTCCCTGGATTTGGGAGAGGAGGTCATCAGGTAGTCTGTTCTCTGGTTTCCTGTGTGTTCCTGCCCTTGTGTCATTACCCTTGATTGTCTTCACCTGTTCCCCATTACTCACCTGCCCCTGGTTTCCTCGTTAGTCTTGTTATTACTTATACCAGTCTCTGTCGTTTGGTCTTTGTCGGTTCATTGTCTTGTGTCTGATGTGTTCTGTGCTCCTTTGGGAGATTCCCTGGTCCTGTGTTAGGAGGTTTGTTTGTGCTTCAATGATTTGCTGTATGACTTGCCTGCCTGCGTGTACCAGCAAGTATACTTAAATAAATGTTTGAAACTGTCTGAGCCTCCTCAGCTGTCTGCGCTTGGGTCCTCTTCCTAAGACATCACGTAACAAATGTAGATTTTTTTCCTATTTTTCAAACCATTATAATCTTGACATAACATCTTGACTTGGTTGTTATATTTTGCTTTTCTGCATAAATGCTCCATTCACATGGAATCAGGCCGCTGGACACACACCTTCTGGACAGCCCGTGGAAAAACAAACAAAACAGTTCAACGGAATGGTAGGATGGCAAACGAAACACACATGATGATATGTTGCTATTGTGATGTCATATTGTTTACAAAGAATGGAATAAAATATATTAAATAAAATTATTTTGTCTCTATTATCTTATGTAATGCATGTAGCTATAAAATGCAGCTTTCTCTTAATATTCTATTGCAAACTAAAAATGAATGTCAAATTCCCTCCAAAATGTAAATTCCCCCCAAAACAGTGTGAAAGAGTGAAAGGAGAACTGCACTTGGTGTGTCCTTTATGTCTGAAGAAGAGACGACAACAACAACAAAAAAGTGCATATGGGTTCATCCTATTCTGTAAGAGCGCAAAATACATGGGGAATTTCATAATCCAGGAGCAGAAGACGGATGAAGACAGACTTCAGGCTGAACCTTTCTCATTTCGGCCACTTGCTCCATCTGATTGCTCCCCATCTCCAGAAGTTGGACATCAATTTCAGGACACCCATCAGTCCAGAAGAGAGGTTGGCCATTTTTCTCAGATAACTTATTCATGTGATCATTGCTACAGACATCTAGCAACTGGGGACTCAGAAGTGGCCAAGGTCCTTCTGCCCACCTACATGCCTGTTCCAGACAAGGAAGCCTGGGAGAAGATTGCTGAGGAATTCTGGCAGAAATGGAACTTCCCCAATTGCTTGGGAGCAATTGATGGCATGCATGTGATGATTCAGGCCCCCCATTCCTCCAGATTGACCTACTACAATTATAAGGGCCACTCTAAGAGTAATCAGACATCCTTTCCTCTGAAGCGTCATGTGAAGCGATGTCCGTTTCTGATGAAGCCGACACAGCTGGATCTGCTGCATAAAGAGGCCAGCATCTGTGTCAGAGTGAATACAAAGGTAACAACAAACAGTAGCCCCAGTGTCAGATAATGCTTGACCAAATTTGTATTCCATACAAAGATCAGAAGGATTAAGACATCTATTAACACAATAGCTAGTGCGCTTGCCACATGGGACATGCTCCAGCAAGAACAGGTGCATTCCAGAACTCACACATTGTGACATTTGGAAGTATCATGGAAGTAACACAGTTTCCTTTGTTTTGTAGATTGGCAGTGCACCAATGCATGCACACCTCAATCCCAACGTTCCAGTCCTTGCTGTGTACTTTGATGGCCAGAAGGACCTCATGGCTGGGGCGACAGTCCATGGAGGCCTTAACTGGTGCAGACTGGAGTGGAGAAGATCTCAGCCCTTTGCCAGCAGGTCATCAAGCTCTGTTCAGCACAACAGAGCTTTTAATTGCTGATATCCATAAATCTGGTTGTAAGATAACGAGGCCAGAGGGTCTTTTGTGAAGTAGAAGGCAGACTCAAGACGTTTGTTTAAAGGTCTCATAGGTCCCATAGGTGGATTTATTTACAGGTGCTACCAGGAAACGTGCAAAACAAGAAAACTAGAAAAAACTACTAACATAAGAAACTGAGGATTAAATCAATTCATAACAACACAAAATCAAGTACAAGCCCTGGCATCTGCTGTGCCCGACCTTCCCAGTTGGCTTACCCCAGACAATTGAATATATACCGACCTACCTCTCTGTATGTTGTATCATGCACTCACCATCCTCACTACGTAAGTAATCGTATATTTAATCGTAAATATGCTAAGATTGTTATTCACGTCGGCGGTAATGACACTCGATTACGCCAATCAGATGTCACGAAAATTAATGTTGAGTCGGTGTGTACATATGCAAAGACAATGTCGGACTCCGTAGTTTTCTCTGGGCCCCTACCAAACCTTACTAGCGATGACATGTATAGCTGCATGTCATCATTCAACCGCTGGTTGTCGAGGTGGTGTCCAGGTAATGATGTGGGCTTTGTGGATAATTGGATAACTTTCTGGAGAAGACCTGGTCTGATTGGGAGAGATGGCATTCATCCAACTTTGGATGGGGCCGCTCTCATATCTAGAAATCTGGCCGACTTTATTAGTGGCCCAAAGCCGTGACTGCTCAGAGTTGAGACCAGGAGGCAGAGTCGCAGTCCTACACGCTTCTCTGCGCTTCCACAGTTACCCAGCCTAAACTCCATAGAGAGGGTGTCTGCCCCCCGACCACTTAAATTCTTTAAATCAAAAGCAAACAGAGGAGGAGCTATACATAAAAAACCCAAAACAATTAAAACCACCACTGCAACAGTGCAACAAAATAAGAGAATTAAATGTGGACTCTTAAACATCAGATCTCTGTCATCTAAAGCTGTACTAGTAAACGATCTAATATCAGATTATCATATTGATTTATTCTGTCTTACTGAGACCTGGCTGCGTCATGATGAATATGTTAGTTAAATGAATCCACCCTCCCCAGTCACATTAATACTCACATTCCTCGACGCACAGGCCAAGGAAGTGGAGTTGCAGCCATCTTCGACTCAAGCCTATTAATCAACCCTAAACCTAAACTAAATTATAACTCGTTCGAAAGCCTTGTTCTTAGTCTTTCACACCCAACCTGGAAAACACTACAGCCACTTCTNTTTGTTATAGTGTACCGCGCTCCTGGACCGTATTCTGAATTTTTATCTGAATTCTCAGAGTTTTTATCAGGTTTAGTCCTTAAAACAGACAAAGTAATCATTGTAGGTGATTTTAATATTCATGTGGATGTAGAAAATGATAGCCTTAGTGCTGCGTTTATCTCATTATTAGATTCAATTGGCTTCTGTCAGAGTGTACATAAACCCACTCACTGTTTTAACCACACCCTCCATCTTATTGTCTATGGCATTGAAACTGAACATCTAATAGTCTTTCCACAGAATCCTTTTTATCCGACCATTATTTAATAACTTTTGAATTCCTATTACTGGACTACACGCCATTGGGCAAACATTCCTA
>LKNJ01006658.1:0-16149 GCA_002120245.1 Maccullochella peelii
TTTATGAAATCATCTACCAAAGTGCATGATGGGGAACATGTGGAGTATGATTGATTAAATTAGAGTCTAACTTGATAGATTGTTTATAGAGAGCCTTCCTGGCACAAAATAGCAACAAACATGAGCATTAAAGCAAAAAACAAGGCAAAATTAATTCATTTTTTATCATTTTATCCTGCACTCTGTATCAAGTTTAAGCCTAATTCCTGGCTAGACATGAAAACAATGCGTCTCATATCTTTTGGATAAGCGGTGAGAGAAAATGCTTACAAACAGAATTAATTGCAGCTTCTGCAGAGGTAGAAAAGGCTCATCAGCATTGAGAAAACACTTACAGACATTATTTATAATCAGTGTTAAAATCTACAGCATCTTGGGAGTTAAACATGTATCTACTGGGGCTAACAAAATGAAGGCTGTGCCAGCATGAGACAGGATGGGTGTTAAAATAAGGCATGTTTGTCTTGTGTTGCACTTAGCTTTTAGAGCATATTTCAGATTGGTTAAGGCACAATAGAAAAGTGCAACTTTGGCCTTGGTACATGTGCAACAGAAAAACTAACAGCCTCAGTGTGTGCAGCCCCATGAGATGCATCCTGTCTCCACATTCGTTTCGTCTGTCTCTAGACGTTGTCGTCGGGGTCGGCTCGGCCACACAGGAAGAAGCAGAAGAGGACGCAGCAGCTGCCTACCAGGAACAGACCAAAGAGGATGTAGACCAAGGTCGTGGTCCAGAAGGCAAACAGGTAGAGTGTCTTGTCGCAGTAGGGATCCGTGTTGGTTGTATTCTTGTTGTAGTTGGGCTCGTAAATCGAGTAGATCCACACATTACCTAGACGGGAAAAGAAACCCAAGAAAATAAATACATTGTGTTTTCTAGGACAGAGCGTGATCACAGATAGGAAATAGACACATCTACAATTACAGATCTTTATATCAGTGATGAATTAGCCGAGGATTTCAAGACATTAGAGATGCACGGATACAATAATAGGATTTGATATCGTGCTGATTAGTGAGTGACTGCAACTATCTAATCCAATTCATTATTTTACCCTATATAGTCTGTATTTATTCTGATCTAACTTCATAACTTCATCTTCTGTGCATATGACTCCTGCTTCACTTGTTGCTGGTGAAATGTCCACTGACTGAATGATTTCAACTTTCAGCCATTTATTGTTTTGAACAGTTTTTGAAGAGAGGAAGATTTTATTTTATCGCATTGTCTCGACCATCCTTGGTCTTTTTCAAGACAGCTGTTTTGGGCAGTGTCGTTTATATAAATATATTTTTCTTTTGGCCATTTTATGCCTTTTGCTAGAAAGCTGATAGAAGAGAGATGACAGTGTCATTTTATTTAATGTGAGGCACACATGGCTTGATATCTAAGTTTTGTTGCTATGGTTACCTGCAGTTTCACACACTCAGTTGCTGAGAGGTGTTAATATTTAATCTCATAGGTGTGAATTTTGAACGGTGGTTTGTCAGTTTAAACAAACACCTGTCAACCAGAAACAACCAGACAGTATTTCCTTTGACCACGGTATAATGTCAAAAAGACTGGATGTCACTCTTTTTGGTCATGCTTCCCCTCATTTGTCAGCCTACCATTGTTTAAACTCACCAGCAATGAACCAGCAGAAGAGAAAGAAGGATGTCAACGAGTTCCAGGCCACGCAGACTCGGCTGAGCGGGTTGGAGGTGCTGTCTTTGGGCTCCTGGGCGCAGGGCAGGCAGGACAGCACCGACAGCACCAGGCCAAAGACTCCCACCACTATCAGATAGATGGGGATGTAGTGCTGCCGCGGGCAGTCTTTCAGATGTACTGCACCTGTTGGACACACGGGGTGACGACAGGAGATTAGTCGCCCCATTTTTTTTCACAATATTGCAGAAAAATCGACATTTCAAGAATCAGCAGTCTTCAGTGAAAACACTGCTTTACTGCTGCACAAATTTAATTCAAACAAGATTAATTAAATGTCAGTAAATGTGCATCGCTAACTCACCAATTGCAATCTGAGCAATGGGCATGACACAAAGGAACAACTTTGAACATACTGCAAGAAGAAAGAATATATTTAGATGAAAGACACTTTTCAGCCTCTTTTCCGTACTTCAAAATCTGAGCAAAAATCAAACGTATGATTCTGTCAGTTGATCTCACCTAGTAACGGTGTTGGGGGTTGAGGAGGGTTGTGGATACGCTGAATAAGCCCAGTGTTTGACATGATCAGTAATCAGAGTAATCAGAGGACTCTAACCTACAGAGGAAGATAGAGAACTGAATAAGAATTGTAGACTAAGTCTGCATGTTGAAAGCTGACAGTTTTTATGCAAAGTGAAGATCTCTTCTTCACTTGAAATTGATCTGTGTTAAGTGTAAGTTGAGTTTTAAAGGACCACGAATGAAGCACAAACTCCTCATACATGCATGTGGCATTTCATTCGAGTGATTTAATTATACTAATTTAGCCACACTCCATCCCAGCCTAAATTCAATTTACTTTTCATGCAATTCCAGCACAGACTGAAAATATTATTAGACATAGTGACCTGAATTGCATACAGTGTGGATTCAAGACACAGTTTATGTTCACACACACGACAAACTAGGCTATTCTTTGAATTAGACAAGAAGAGGTTTGACTGCATTCCCTGCAAAGCCAGTTAGACCAATATTCCAGGAACAGCAGAAACAAGAAACAACCTGTGCATTGTAACTTAAAAACAGAGAAGAAATGAAGGCAGTTTAGGATGAGGATTATTGAAAATGTGTGAAGCTGAAACATGAACTGGTTCGGTTCCAATGATTACTAGTTAAACTGCATTTGCAAACCTACACCAAAAAAATAAAAATCGACTCAGAGCACTTTCCACTGGGTAAAGTTTCAAAAGCAACACTCACATGTATGAAACTTGAACAAAGCCTCTGACTCCCCGCTAAACAAATTATGTAAAACCAAAGCAGAGAACTTTAAACCGCAGCCTCGCCTTTTATTTTTAGGCTACATTTGCTCTCCGCCCCACCCCGGTAACACACCGACATAACGGCAACTTCTGGTGTCTGATAATGGGTTTCGTCTACAAATATAACCGCACAAAGTAGCAATTTAATGCGTGAAAAGTCACAGTTTGTTGTTTTATCCTCCGACACGTACCTTTCCGTGAGTTTCCCTTCCTGTGTCTGCTCCTGGGACTCCGAGCTGCTGCCTACAGCCGCGCCTCGTGAGACGTCAAACAGCCTCCTCCCGGGAGCGCGCATGCTCAGAGAGGCGTTCACGCGGTCAGCTGATGGTAGCCTGTGAGTTGTTCAGCGGTGGAAGAAGTACTCAGATCTTTTACCTGAGTAAAAGTAGTAATACCACAGTGTAGAAATACTCTGTTACAAGTAAAAGTCCTGCATTCAAAATTTAATTAAGTAAAAGTACAAAGAATCAAAATATACTTAAAGTACCAAAAGTGAAAGTACTCATTATGCAGAATAATGTACATTATATTATGAAATATTAATGCATTGATATGTACATCACTTTAATGTTGCAGCTGGTAAAGGTGGGGCTTATTTTTATTTTACTATATATAGCCTACTGCCGGGTAGCTTGTGAATTTCACCAGTAGAGAAATAAAGTATCTTTATCCATACTAATACATCATGATTTATTTGTTGATTATATTCTGGATTATTAATCTGAATCTGCAAAATAACTAAAGTTATCAAATAAATGTAGACTAGTGGAGTAAAAAGTACAATATAACAATATTATTTGCCTCTGAGATAGAAGTGGAGTAGAAGTATAAAGTAGCAGAAAATGGAAAGTACTAGTACCTCAAAATTGTATAGAAGTACAGTTGAGTACTTGTACTTGGTGTCCTTACACATTATCGGCCTAAAGTGACATCAACATAGGTCTGTCATCCTCATGTACCAAAAGTCACATTCATAATAAAAATGTAGATGTTTGGAGCAGTGATTCCCAACCTGGGGCTTGTGACCCCCCAAAAGGTCCCAAGGTAAATCTGTGGGGTCACAAGGTGATTAAAGGGGAATAAATCATACATTTATGTCAGTGAAAAACTATGTTTATTTTACAAATATATGAATATAAACTTGAAATTTCAATATTTTAGAATGTGATTTAGACATCTGTTCATTGAGATGCGATTTCTTATCTCAGTAGTTTAAACAGAATTAAAGATTAAATAATCTCAAATATTTGTATAGTCCTGCACCTTGCAAAGCAATTTTTTATAACCAAATGCTTTTTGTAGAATAAAAGAAAAGATTATTGAAACTAAATGTAAATAAAACAATCAAATTAAGTAGTAACGTTTTGAGTCTGTACCCCTGCGTTTGGCCCCCACATTTGAAATCTAGACAGGCCCAGGGTTGTCAGGCCCCTGTTGGACTTCCTTGGGTATACAAAGAGTAATGGAAAGAAATTAAGAATTGCAAATAAACAAACAGAGGGTTGGCACAAGAGTCTAAAGGAAAATTAAAGTGGCATGAAATGCAGAGAGAATAGATGAACAAAATGAAATAAAGTATCACTGTATATTTGTACCAAAGTACCAAAACACTTCTTCTTCTGAGTTATAAACGCACATGCAGCAGTTAAACACTTAGCAAACCACGCTTCAAACACAGGTAATGGTGGCTTAAGATCATTCACTCAAAAGCAGCACTCTGGTATAACAGGCTCAGGCTCATGATAAACAAATGGTGATTACAGTGAGCCGTTGCCTTTTATCTTAGGTATGTATAGTTTGCATTGGAGCAGAGATGTGGCCTGACCACAGACAGCAGTGTGTTCCTGAAGGTTTCAGCTGCAGTAATGCTGCAGTCAAGTCTGTGGCAGTGTATTGCGATATAATTAAAAAGGTAGGTGTAATAGAGAGTATATCAGCAATCTATCAGCATCTTTTATCGTCTTATTTAAATGCAACATTCCTGTGTTTGCACTGCCACCTATGCTCAAACATTCACCCTCACCAGGGTACACTTCAATAGTGCACATTTTCTGACTACAGATATGAGGCCATCTGAAGTCAGTAAAGTTGAATGAAGAGACTTGTGCAGGAATGCAAACCTGTTGCAACAAATGTGTTGCACGCTAAAGTGAAAGTGTTCCTTAAATAGCTTTTCTTTAAAATGTGTGGTTTTATTTTAATAATTTAAACCCTCCAAATAATGACATGAATTAAATTTAATGAATTGTGATATTTAACTATAATAAGAAAAATGAAAACACTCACACATTGTTAATTATTTAATCATAAGAAAATGTTTTCACAACACAAATGCATATTAACAACATAAATAACTGTAAAAATGACAGCAACAACAACAGCAAAAAAAAAACACATGACAACAACAGAACTAATAATATATTAAATATAACAACACACAAAAATAAACTTATCTTGGCAGCAGTTTTTTAAATACACTGCTGAAGTCATGAAGGACGGCGACCTGCATATCTGTCCAGCAGATCCCAACAGAACATCTTTTAAATGAAAAAAAAACGTAATTTACTCTTAACTGTCACTGTGCTGAGACAATAAAACAAGTAGTTTCAGTTCATCAGAAGTTTGTCCATCAACTTCCACCTGAGAGGACGGCGGTTGCCCTGGCTTGACGTAGTTACAGGGCAACCAGACGATGCTGTCACAAATCTGTGAGGCAGAGGCTGGAGGACGTCTCAACGTAGATGCACCGTCGGTATCCTGAACTGGATTGGCCGCCTCGTAGATCAATCACAAGGCTCCGGTTCCTCTCAGACTCCGCCGTCTGGAGGCGAGCCCCGCCAAACACCGAGTCCCACAGCACACCTCTGCTCCACACCTGCACACAACAAGACGCAGACGAGGATTGACTGTGTGTGCATACTGTGTGTGTGTGAGGGAATATGAATGTGTCAAACCTCAATAGAGATGTGTGTGCTGGGGTATCTCCTGTAGAAGATGGTTCTGAGGTTGAACTCAGGGTTTACGTCCGCCTTGAAAACCCGCGTCCTTATGGTGTCGTTCTCGCAGCGCACTACAGCGTAAACATCTGGAGCTGTGGATCACAACACACAACACAACAAGGTGTAAAGATTTATTAAGTATTTCCATTTTGTGCTACTTTATCCTCCACCACATTTCAGAGGGAAATATTGCACATTTATCTGACAGTTACTAGCTATTTTTCAGACTAAGACTGCACATAAAAAAACGTGACTATCTTATAAAATACAATTAGCTAAAGATTAAACCAGTGGATGGTCTAGTTTGGCCTCATTGTCGTGTCTCAGATGTCTTTGAGCTGTTGATGGGAATTTTCCCCACAAAGATTAGGGAAAAGTCCAAAACATTTATAGAAATTTGTGCAGCAGAACTTTGTTTTTTTCTTCTTTCCTCTCCCATTAATCATCTAAAGACTCCTCAGATTTATTTTGTGACCCTTTGGAGTGGCCCGACCCCTAGGTTGAGAACCACTGGACTAAGCTAGCTAACTTCACTGTATAAGGCAGTTAAAACTAGCTCCACTGAGTTTGATTCATTAGTATTAATAATCTAATAATGTAAAATATAATAATATATAATTTGCAGAACAATTACTTTCACTTGATACTGATACTTTAAGTACATTTTGATTATAATACTTTCGTACTTTTACTTAAGTAAGATTTCCAATGAATGACTTTTACTTGTAATGGAGTACTTATACATCGTGGTGTTGGTACTTTTACTGAAGTAAAAGATCTGAGTACTTCCTCCACAACTGAGAACAAGTAGGTCTGCAAACACAAATGTGTGTGGGAGCTTTCTGTTCTTTCTAAACTGTGTGAATTTGACATCATTAAGAGGCTAACAAAAATACAGAAGAGACATTTAGCTCTGGTTCATTGGTAAGAAAGCTACATGCAAGCAACAAGTTTAGGTCCCCAGGTGTGTTTTTCTTGCTTCGTCTTCCCTCTTCTATCGGTAAAATGTGTTGTTGTGCTATAAGCCACCTGTCTGTTTGGGAGAGCTGAGTCCTGACGCCCTGCGGAGGTGGACTGTGGTCACCACAGTGGGTTGAGGTAGAAAACACTGGAAGAGAGAGGGAGATGGCAAATCCTCCCTCAGTTCCCTGCACAAAAGAATAAATTTGCATGAGGGTTGAAGAGGAACAGATTAAGTTAAATCTGAGAGCAAGAAACGTGAAAGAAATGATAGGCTACATGATATTTTCATAGAAATATTTAGCCTTAAGAAGTAACAGCTGTTACTTGTCAACATTAAACTGCTGTATTATGTTGACTTAATATTTTTAGAAATTTTATGAGCATAAGAAACTTTTATACAACAAACTGCTGCCACACACCTGAGCCGGATGCGGGAATGGGAGAAGAGGCGTAGGAGGAAGCGTCCCGTGGCCCCCGGCAGGAAAGTGGTGGTCAGCACGACGTAGCGACCTGGAGCCAGAGTCCCCCTCAGCGTCACGCTGCGGGAGTCCATGTAGACCGAGCTGGCCGCCTGCTCCACCACACTCTGCACCCGGCTGCAGCGGTTCACCTCCACCTAGGCCACGACAAGGCCGCAGGGATTTTATAAATATTGTATTTTAATTTTTTTTGTGGGAATTGAAAAGGGGTGTGTTCTAAACTGCTCACCTTCAGCACCTCAAAGCCGATAGGCAGGTTTTCACCTCCTCCATCTTTCCTCCGTATCCTCCTGTCCTCCTGCTGCAGACAGATCAGCACCTCCTCCTCTTCACCTCTCACCTCAAACATGAACTTGAAAGCCAGAAAGGAAAATCATGTTCAAATATCTTGCGCTCATCAAAAATACTTAGAGCTTCCAGGTCAGTGTTACCTGTGGATTGTGCAGGAAAGTGTCTCTGTGGTTGATGCATCCTCCACATCGACTCCTCTTATCCATCTGTGCCTCCCATCCTCCCACCTCTCCACCATCATCTTCCTTTGTCACTTTTTTCACAGTCTTATCTCGCTCACTTCCTCCTTTCACTCCCTTCTGCTGACTCTCCCCAAGTCTGGCCTCCTTCCTGTTACCTCGCTGCTTGGTCCCTCCAGGTTTGGCGCTGTTCTTCCCCAAGCTCAGCGCGTGGTTGCTGTGGAGGACGGTGGATGGAGGTGTTCCCGGGGAAGCGGGGGCCGGAGCCCACTCCCCGTAGCGGCGCACTTCCCTCCAGTGAGAGCTCGGCCACAGCAGAGCCCTCTCCACCCGCCGGCACACCACCACATCTGTGAAGTAGTGACAGAAATCCTCGAAATCCATCCTGAGGTACAGGAGGGAAAAATAAATTAGCATGAGAATAACCAACAAGATATATGGATAGAAATTATCCATTTATGCTATTTATTATTTTTTTAAGTAAGAGATCTGAGTACTTCCTCCTGATCTTTTCACTGATCAAAAGAAAAAAAAAGTAAATAAGAGGATGAAACTCACATAGAAGACACCTGGAAAACTAGCAGCTACTTTATGGAAGGCAATGCGGATCCAAACAAATAATAAAAAATGAAAATCTACCAGAACTCCCCGACGTCTCGTACAATGAGGCCCATCTTCTCCCTCTCTGCTCGACTCATCTGTTGCCACTGCTGTGACCTGCGGGGGGTGTTCAAGGACAATAATGTGAAAGGCAGCAGAAAAAAAATGCAGAGCTGCAACGACCAGCACACTGGAAATTACATACGAAAAATACAAGCAGTGTTTCAACTTCTGGAAACCTTTATAGGTCCATTTTGGCCATTTTCTGAGTTTCTCAGACTTTCATAATGTAAATGACAGATGTCCCCTCGTAAAACAATTCCAAAACTATTGTAAAATGTCCGAAATTGTCCAAAAAGGTTGCAGTGGCGCTATAAAGTGCTGTAAAACAGACTGACACTGTTAAATGTCAGTAGAGGCTTTATTCCCACAGCTCCAGCAAAATGTATGATGTAGTCAGCAGTCAGACATGTGGCAGTTGAAGCCAAAGTTCAAAGTACCCTCACCCCTGACTCCAGGCTCCCGTCCAGTCTGTGGTCCCCCATGGGTTCCTCATGCGCACCATGAAGAGTCGGGACATCCCGCCCATCTTCAGCAGCTTTTCCCCCAGCCTCACCTTCCTCACTGCTGTGATCCCGTAGGCGTGTCCCCGCACCAGACCACAGTCCAACACCGACTCCACTGTCTCCCCCGCTGCTGGCTGAGAAATGTAAAATAGGCTGAACTTATTTGATCTTAGTCGCCACATTTCTAATATATCATGCATCTCTAGATACTAGGCCCTACCCGTATGGAGCAGGTGATGAGGGCTTTGCATTCATGGGACTTGGCCAGCGTCTGGAAGAACGCCCTCCTCTGGTCGCCGTGTAGGCTGAGGGCCTCACGATCCAGGCTGAGGGACTCCGAAACCCCGCCAGTGAAGTCAATCAGGGCCTCTGCAGTGTTTCCTCCCTCGAGGGCCTCATAGCAGCCGTTCAGCCTAGAGAGCAACCAGATAGACTGACTGAGTGATTAATGCCTGTGCCCCTCTTCTCCCTTTTCCATGTCCCGCCCCACAGGTGTTTGTTTTGAAGAGCAACAAGTAGAACCTTCATTTTACAAAATAAAATTTTAAGTGTTTCCTGCTACTTATGTCCCATAAGTGTGCATCTATTTAAGTAGCAGCATATGGTTGAGAAGATGCAGTTTCTCAGATGTTAGCGGGTGGATACTAGGTGTTTACTAGATGGATAGGGTGTGCTAGTTTGTTGCTATGGTGGGTGCAGTGGATGCTGGTGTGCTTCCATGTGGTTGCTAAGTGGTTGCTATGGTTTTGGGGGCTGGTAGGACTTAAGTAGGTGGTTGCTAGGGTGTTTAGGATGGTGATGAGCACTATGGTGACTGCAGGTGGAAGTTAAGGAGTCCTGTATTTTTGCCACAACCCTTTCGCCATGACAAGAACGTCGATATTGGACGATACAGCTAAATATGTTCAAGGACACTGATTTTTTAAACAACATTAAATTCTTGCTTTTTACAATATCTCTGCATGGCAACTACAGCATGGTTAAGGTCAGGAACAGATTGAAGCAGATAAACTAGGGGTCTGTTTAGGGTAAGGCAACTAAAACATTTGGTTAAGGACAGGGAAAGATTACGGTTAATAAAAAGGCAGAGGTTTCTGAAAAGCTTCACGTCCATCGACCACGCCATCCATTGATTACATTCAGGGCACACTACTTCCTGCGTTACTGGACATAAATTGGGAAATGTAGAATCATCCAATGTGGACGAAAAACCATCCGATGTGGACGTAATTACTTGTGATAATGGGTGTGCCAGGATGTACTATGTGTTAAATACATATAGTACTGGATCACAAGAGGCTGATTGAGAGTAGACTGGGTCCTGCAAGGTCCTGGAGCCCTTACTTGGCGTAGGCCTTCTCCAACAGGGCACTCCAAAACTCTCGTGGGGTGGCTGAGCGGCAGAAGAGCAGCACTCCATCCCTGCTGACCGGCAGACGGTCGTCCACAACAACATCCATCCAATGGCCAAGTCGCCAGAACCGGAAATGGAAGATACCTGCGTACAGGTCAGGATGCTTTGGATTCCACTCCTGTTCCACATGGTCGGGGATCACCTGGGGGGAGGAGAGGAGGGAGATGAAGCCATAAAGGAAGGAAGCAGGAAGCAAGAAAGAAATGATGACGGGTGGGAAGGAGGAAGAAGGAGGAAGCAACGCGGATACACAACCTTCTTCCACAGAGATGGCTCAGATGCTAAACAGGAAATGGCAGCCACCATCCAGCAGTTACCCAGACTGCCTTGGTGCAAGTCACGAGTGCTGATGCCATCAACAAACAGTCGGGGGTCCTTACATATCTCCTGGAGTTTAATCAGAAGAAGGAGACATCAAAAAGACACATTAAACCTTCATTAATTGATTTTTTGGCCACTTGGGGGCAGCAACAGTTGCTTATTTAGACATCGAACAGACATGGAGCAGCATTAGCATTCATTTGTCATGTTTCTGCCCACCGGACATATGCAAGGCTGTAAATGAACTCTGATTAATGACTGCAGCAGTTAGTAGCGTCACAGTGTTTTATGAGGCCTGTGAACTGAGTGTCAGAGCACTGCTGAGGAGACAGATCCTGTCTGTGTGGACCTGTTGATCTCTGTTTGGACAGGGTCAGGTAACTGTAGAAGTGCTGCTGGACTCACACACACACACACACACACACACACACACACACACACACACACTCCCACTCAGTGGTCATAACCTCTTTAAATGTAACTCCAGACAAGATATGAACCTTCCTTCAGATGATATCAAGACCGTAAGTATGAGGCCACCTGGATTGTGAAGTAGACTGGGAAGTTACAGAGTGGCTGCAGTTTCTATGTGTGTGTCAGTAGAGAGAGGCGACATGTCACTCTATCATCCGACTCCCTGTTGATACATGCTTAAAATACCTGAGTGGAGCATTAGGAACACTTTCTCTTCAGCCCTGAATCAGCAAATTAATAGCCAGCAGGGTTTCACATTAAGAGCAATGAAGTTTTGGACCACATACTGAATGAACTTCATGAACTAATTTTACACAAATTTGTGTGTTATCTTTGACAAAGACAAGAAATTGGAAACAAAAGACATTTGGAAAACAGCGGCTATCTCAAAAATGCTTATTTTGATTCCATTTGTAGTCTCTATTATGCATTTCTACTAAAATAAAATGTTTATTCTTGACTGTATAGTGGTGATTTTTGTTTATACAGGCACAATCCATTCATTTTTCAAATCCTTACACTATTAAATATATCTTTTTTGGCCACTGACACTTGATAATAAATAATTTGACCTTGACTTTAACCTCCCATTTCATTGCCACCATTAAAGGCCACTTGGCTTTGCTGTAGCAACAATAAACACCTATACTTATACACAGCTGCACCCATCTCAACACTGTGCTAAAAACACCTGGACTATTTGAGTTGACTGCTGCTTTTTCTGAACTCAAATGTATAAACACACGCCAATAGAGCGGTCCATCGGCAGCACGCGCCACTTGCTCTCTGAGGGCTGAGGTTTCACTGCCTGACGCCTCTCCTATAATAGAAAGTGCTTTAATTAACCCTAATCTGATGGAAACATGTGGAGCCAGTCACTCGATTTAGATGTGGGAGGAGGAGAGATATATTTGTAAAATAACTCTTTGTAGTGGTCCAAACTGGGGAAATGTGGCAATGCAATGTGTATAAAAACAATAATTCATGAATCTACTTAATATCATTCACCCTCGGCCTCTTCCAGGTCAGTCCCGGTGGGGGCTCCCTCTTGTAGAAGAGGGACTGGGCAGTTGTAGGGAAGAGGGGATCCTTGAAGAGGGCACCTCGACGCAAGCAGGCCCGCCTCAGCTTGTGAAAGCTTTGACCCTGAAAATTGTTTACCCATTCGGACATTGTGGCCGGAGAGGAGAGGCTTTAGGAAAGGTGGAGAGAAGAAGAGATACGGAACGGATGAGTAGCTTATATAGAAATGTCTCCTCAGTCATGGATAGGGTTACACTGACACAGATATTTAATAGACTATAATAATAAAACATACAAAACATTTATTTGTTTTTGCAAATTAACCGTAGCATTCGTTTAAGGCCTAATGTACCTCATGAAATCTATCACTCTTTATTGTTATGTGTTACAACAGATCATTGTAAAAAAAACGCATTAGAATGACTTTTAACACAAGAAGATAGAACAACTGTAAAGATGCAGAGGCACAAAATGTGCAAAAATAGATACGGGAGTCCATACTGGTCAAACCCTTTTATATCTCTTTCAACTTGAAACAGCAATGTCCCAAAGGCTGACAGTGGAATTACAAAACAGGAACCTCTGTCAGCTGTAATAGGAACATTTTATCTTTAATCTCCTCTGACAGATATTCAAATATCTTTCATAGTCATAGTTCAGCTTTACTGAAGGGAAGAGTCGTTTGTCAGCCTGTAAACACAAAGTCAGAGATCATTAAAAGTCATTTTGTTTTGACCAATCAGACAAAAGTCACACAACCACAAACTGTCTTTCAGCGGAGAGACACACTCACAGGCTGCCACTTAGGCTTTTGCCAGATGCAAAGGCAACTGTTGGTACTATGGTAAACACTGCAATCTATAAAACTTCCTGTGTTTAAATACATAACCTGTTTACACAGTTTATCAGGACAATAAGTTGTTTAAATCTGCTAATAATCTGGTCGTGTGTAATATGTTTTAAGGCTGACTAATAATAATCAGTACCATTACAGGTAAATACATACTGTAGGCTACATTGACTAATATTAAATACAGAAGTAATATATGTAAATTAAAATAAAATTAGATGCTTTGGGTATAGTTTCATGTATGTGTTCGAGATGTGACATCCTGCACCAAATCTGCAGGGTCAGTGTGTGTGTGTGTGTGTGTGTGTGTGTGTGTGTGTGTGTGTGTGCGCGTTGGGGGGGTAGGGTGAGGGAAGCAGTAAGGTAATAGTGCCGTTTTAGTCATCAGTGATATGAACTGCTGGGGTCCCTGAGTCAGCAGCGTGTGTGTGTGTATGTGAGCATCAACTGGTGTGTGTGTGTGTGTGTGAAGCAGTGTAGTTCTCTGTCAGCGAGAGTATGCCAGGTGCTGTGTGTGTGTGTGTGTGTGTGTGTGTGTGTGTGCTCATGGCAGGGTCATCTCAGGGCCTTGCTGTGCCGAGAGGAAAAACAGAGATGAAACCTTGCAGGTGCTTGGCACGCGTCAATGTCATCAATTATCAGCGAGGTTTTGTTTTTCTTATATCAGAATTATGCAGAAAGACACGTAAACACGTGAAGTGACCACTCGTTCACAATCCATGATTAATGGACGCCTAACAAACTTAGGAACCAAATGTAGATCATGAGCTCCTGTTGCTCAGTATTATTTGAATAATCAAGTATGAGTGATAAGTCACATTTAAATTTGCAGCTTTTTTTGAATATTTTGAACACATCTAGCTGGAAGAAATGTTTTTTGTCTCGTAGAGACTCTTGTATATTCTGGTTTGCTGCTACCGTGAATTCAAACATTTCTTTTTATTATGTGCAATAAAAATCACTTAATTTTCACTCTCTAGTTATTGGTTTTACTTGTTTAAATGTGTTTTGGTCTATTGCTTTAACCTTTTACTGCTACTACTGTGTGTATTAATTTTCAATAATTAATGTTTTTTACTCAGTTTGCTGTGTGGTGACTCCGTCTTTGTTATCCTCAATGCGGGACAATAAAGACTGAACTGAACTGAACATGTACAAACAAAAGAACCTCCTTACAGGCAGCTTCGCAGTTTGTGTAAGAAGAGACGAGACGAGTCTTTCATTGCTGCACAAAGTGCTCGTCTGAGAAGCTAAATTGTTTATTAATGTATGATTTAACTGCGAGATAACTATAACTACAAATTGAGTGTTCTCTACATTTACAGCTATAATTAAAGATACATTTTCTTATAAATGAAAAATAAACTGTTTTTTGAATAATGATAAATTATCTTAAATATTAGCTGTATAATATAAGTTTTACTCCAGCATGTACAACCATTACTGATCTAAACAGCATGATAAAACATTAGACACTTACATATATATTATTGACTTTATTCTGTGTATTAAAAGTGTTCAAGTCCTGTGATTTGACCTTATTCTATAGTAATTTTAAGCCGCAGGAGTTCAGTCAGAGTATCAGTCATTAATACATGCATTAGATTGTGATAAGTCACTGGTTAAACTATAATTGAGAGTGAGTTTTATATCCCTTTTATAAGTGTTACCAATATAAACTGCAGGTCAGTTCTTTTACCTTAAAGTCAGACTAGAGGTTTATCCACTTGCTTTCCTGAGATCAAACTATTCCTTGAGCTCAGGCGCTGGATCCAGGACCATGTCTTCCTTTGGTCATTTAGGGAATCCAAATTCTTCAGAGCCAATCACGCATCCTCTGTCGTGACAAACAGTCATGTCTTTCCTCTTGTTCTTCTTTGACTAACACTTCTTCTTCTTTCCTCTGAATCGGCCTCTGAATTCATCTCCACCAGCTGCTTAACTCAGCGTCATCTCAGAGACTTGTTTCACTGGACCTGGACGAAAGAAAAATGCAAGTGAATAAAATGCAGAAACAAAAACTGATGCTGTAGCTTGATGTGAGCACTGCAAGTTCCCTGACACCATCTTATATGATCGTCTAAGTGTGTGTGTGTGTGTGTGTGTGTGTGTGTGTGTGTGTGTGTATGTAACAGCCTCTAGAGTTGATGCATGAGCGTGTGTCCATGTGCATACAGCCGTGACACACAGAGCAGGTGACACTACTGTGTAACTTTATCTCCCTCCACACAGACAATAGACAGACGGTCACCTCGTAAAGTGACATAAAACACAATTATAGCCATGGAAGCCTCACACCAGTAAAATACTACAGTTACTGCAGTTACTCTTGAGTTTCAGACACATAAGATGAGCACACTTTATCCTCTGAAACCTGCGTGCAAACTGGAGAACACAAACAAGTGTGTTTTCTAGGAGTGTGTGTGTGTGTGTGTGTGTGTCACTCACTGCTGCTTGTGCTCTTCTGGTTGGTTTTCTTCTCCTCCCACTCGTATCTCCCCACTTTTCTCTCCTGTCCTCATATTAACACACAGTTTCCCTCTCTTCTCGTTTTCTGCCTTATCTTTTTGGTCTCTTCTCCACTTCCCCTCCTCTCTCCTCTCTTTCTTCTCTTCTGCAGACTCCTGGAGTATCTGTTGCTGTCGAGTGTGTTGCCCCTGACACCCGAGAAACTGAGAGGCAAGCACCTTCTATTTTAACCACCTCACTGCCAAATATCAAGGTAATTATCCCCCATTCCTGTGTGATCAACATGAAGCAACAACTCAGTGCTGATAAGCCTGTTTCAGTCAAATGAATGCAGTGGCTAATATTAAGTCATTAAAAAAGTAAGTGAGTCGACTGGCCTTTTTTTGAAAGACACATTCAGGGACAAAGAGGCCAAATTTAACATCACTGAAAAGCTGTTAGCATAGCAACATGTGAATATTAATGTCCAGTAAGGCAAAACATGTATTTCTACATACATATTAAATATGTACAAAACAAATATTTCTGATACATACCATATATTATAA
>LKNJ01006659.1:0-16996 GCA_002120245.1 Maccullochella peelii
ACTGGTTCGAGATGATAGAAAGGCAACAGTAACTCAAATAACCACTCGTTACAACCAAGGTATGCAGAAGACCATCTTGGATGTGCAGCCGACAAATCTGCAGCAACTGCGTGATGCTATCATGTCAATATGGACCAAAATCTCTGAGGAATGTTTCCAGCACCTTCTTGAATCTATGCCACGAAGAATTAAGGCAGTTCTGAAGGCAAAAGGGGGTCCAACCCGGTACTAGCAAGGTGTACCTAATAAAGTGGCCAGTGAGTGTATATGGGCCAGTAGGGGCCTACTAAACCTAGTAGTAGGTTCAGGAGGCTGTTATCACCCATTTATTTCAGTGAGCCAATGCAGCATGTTCAGGTGACGTAGTATATAGAGCAACAGAGTCTGCCTAAGGATGAGGGAGGAGGCAGAAGTGGATGGATAAGTCAAACACAGGACTTCCAACCAGGAGGCCGGGGTTTGTGTCCCCTGTGAAACCAAAAGTCAGTGTTGACTTATTTAAAGTTATAAGTGACTTATGTCACGTAACATACTTATTTTAACCCAAACCATGATCTTTTCCTAAACCAAGTACCAAACCAAGTAGTTTTGTTGCCTAAACCTAAGGNCAATTGAGCATCGTTTAAACGCCACAGCCTCCCTGAGTATTGTTGCTGACCATGTCCGTCCCTTTATGACCACAGTGTACCCATCTTCTGATGGCTACTTCCAGCAGGATAACGCACCATGTCACAAAGCTCACATCATCTCAAACTGGTTTCTTGAACATGACAATGAGTTCACTGTACTCAAATGGTCTCCACAGTCACCAGATCTCAATCCAATAGAGCACCTTTGGGATGTGGTGGAACGGGAGATTTGCATTATGGATGTGCAGTCGACAAATCTGCAGCAACTGCGTGATGCTATCATGTCACTATGGACCTCAATCTCTGAGGAATGTTTCCAGCACCTTGTTGAATCTATGCCACGAAGAATTAATGCAGCTCTGAAGGCAAAAGGGGGTCCAACCTGGTACTAGCAAGGTGTACCTAATAAAGTGGCCGGTGAGTGTATCTGATCTATATTGTATGCACTGTACTCATCATACCTCCAGCGGTCTAATCTGTATATAATATGTCACTATTGCCATTATTGTACTTGCACTATATATATTGCCTACTGTAACTGCTGCACATGTTCATACTGTATATATTTTAACCTATTCTTAACTACCCCTTACTGCTTATTCTATTTATTACCCCTTATACATATGTACATACTCTGCACTTTAAAGCTTTTTGCCCTTTTTGTTACACGCTCTCAGGATTTGTACTCTGTGCAATGACAAAGTTGAATCTAATCAAATCTAATCTAATCACATAATTTTGGCTGAGGACAATAACTAAGCCAATAACTTCATTTTTATGTTTTGTTTGAGAGGATCTAACATTTACTTTTACGTTGCTTTTTCTTTGACTCTGTCTAACGCAATGCGGCAATAGGGGGGTAGTCTAGACAGAATAACAAGCGTTCTAGTTCTATCTTTTTCTAGTGTGGTGTATCTGGGTGTGTAGATCTAGATTGTGGTTATGTGTGTGTTTCTACTGTCACTTAAAGTTATTGCCCATTTTATCTGACCCCACCCCGACATATGACTTTTTCAACCTTCCGCACATGACAAAATGACTGCTAATCAAATCCATTCACCCCATGCACACATGCATGGAAGCACTCTCCTATCACTCTCACATACACACACACAGAGTGGGAGTGATAATGCATGTTGTCATTTCATGTCTCTGAGGAATATCAAATCTCGTTATGTTTCATTCTGGACTTCAGCTGCTCCACATTAACCCTTCATAACTTTGGCCACATGCACACTAATTCATACATTACATTTGAAAAACCATCTTTTTCTTTCTGTTTGAAGCTTCTGTCCACAACAAATGAGCCTTTGTTGTTGAACTAAACTCTGGAACTGAAAGACCTTTTAGCGCATTCATGTTTGTGTTTCCATCACATCTGAGGAGCTGCAAAGATCAAGTAAATTAGACTGATACCGGATCATAAAGCAACAGCTTTGTTTGAGAAGCAAAGTTTGAGACAGTAACACATAAACTATGTGTAATTTACTGTTTTGATACTGTGATATTCTAATAGATGTTGGACATGGGATTTGAAGAGATGAAACTGGAAATGGAACATGTCAGAAAGACAAGACACCTGTCTGCATAAGTGGTGCTGATCGGGTATTTTCAGGTTATTTTTCTGCTTAAGTCTCTAACATAAATAAAACAATTTGCAAATAAACTTATGTTTCATTTCAGCCAATCTTGGTTGCTATTTTTAACACTATTTGGGAAGTCTACAATATATGTTTTATTTCAATAGGAAACACAAGAAATTCCCATTCCTAGTCTTAATATTGACCCTACTGGCAACCCCTGCTTGCTTACTTTGTGAATGAATCCTGTACACAAGATGTTGCATAACTGAGGTTTGTGTTCGACCAACCAATGAAGTTCAGCAGTAGTTCCTTGGCTACAGGTGCAGGGGCCTTCTTGGGGCTACAGACTAAATTTAGAGCCTGGTTCCTCCATTCGAGATGCAGGTTTAGTTCCTTATGTCCTCAAAATGTCCTGCAGTTAAATTTCTGCAGTTAAAAAGGGATATTAGTCAACAATGTTTAGTTCCACAAACTCCTGACTTGACAGTTCTTACACCGAAAGAGGGCAAGATAAAGAAATTTAAATGCTCTTTATATTGTTGTAGTGTTATAGCTTGCATAACAATCTGAAAATGCCAATGTGATTTGACCTGTAACAACGTTTTCAAATGTCTGCATCAGTTTTGGCACGCCCTCTGACCCCTCCCTATAAACCCCTGACCACCCCCACCCCCACCCCCCAACCGAGGCAGACACCATGCCTGTCTGGGGTGAGTGATGCTCCTTCCATGTGACTGTCCATTATTGATGAGACAAGATGCATCCCAACTCCCCTGAGAGGGTGAGCTAACTGATGAGGTCACCACTCTGTGCTACTACATACAGTAAGGGCTCTGCATGAAGTGCCCACAATTCACAACCCCACCCACTCGGTTCTGCAGCTGCACCGCCTCCTCCTACATTTTTTAACAGACCAGGCCTCCATCAAACACTGTGCACTTTTAAATAGAAAGGAAAGATTAAGCTGTGTCTCTAAGGTCTGAGATGACAGCTGAGATATGACGGAGAAGCAGAAAGAACATCAGTCTGTCCTCACGTCGGATTGACATCCCTGATCCCACTGATGTTGTGTTTGTGTCAACTTGATGAAGTCCAATCCTCACTCTCCTTTTAGCTCTGGTTTGGTCTCGATCAACTCCTGAGAAAAAATGTCTGACTATTTAGCTGCAGACGTTCCGCTTTCTTCGATAGCTAATCACTAGCTTTGTTTGTCTGCAATTTGGTGCCGAGCAGGGAGTGAACAGTGTGTTTATCAGAGCTTATTTGCAGAAAAACAGCTCCCTTCAGTTTTATGTAGCAGGGTCGGCGAGTGCTGTAACACTGAACCAGCTATATGCAGCTAGAGAACCAAAACTATGAGCTAAAAGAGTCTAAAAGCTGTGTACAGCTGCAGATTGGGTGTAGAGATGCAAGTTATAGGTCATGTGACAGGGAATTATTAGATTAAATGCTAATATCTAAACTACTGTTTAGTTTTGTGGATGTTGAAAATCCTGAATAAAAATAGCAGCATTTAAAACATTAACACTGATGTAATTTGTTGTGGCTTTTACTTTACAAAGCTCCTCCATCTGGCGTGGATTAAACGCTAATGAAACAGTCCTCAGTCATGTAACTTCTTTAAAGACAACACCACCACCAACTATGATTAACAGGGCAGCAACACTTTGCAGCAGTGCAGGGGGAGGTCACAATCTACCTTATCATCACTGAGCCAAGAACAAACAGACTAGACCAATTAAAGAAAAAACTTAAAACAGACAAAAAGACAGAGAAGGCGTTTTGTGTTTTTAATGCCTGTCATGGAACAGATACGCTCCCATTTTATTAAATGTATCAATCCATACTGACTCTGAGACGTGTGTGAGACTTCAAATGCCAACTGCTGTCTTCAACCTTTATTGGAAGTGTGCATAGCTGTGCACCCTCACACATAGTTTTGTTGCCCATCAGACACAGACAATATCTCTTCTGCCCTGACTAACAGAAGGAGACAATCCACAATCAACATAGAGGGAATATGACATGAGACTCCTTGATGGAGGGAAAACACATTGAGACCAACCAGCAGAGCCTGCTCTTTCCCTACAAAACGATGCTATGAAAAACCCCTTAGCTGAAACGTTCCCTACACTCTCATACACAGAAGCCACACAGTTAGCTTCATGTCCTGAGAGTGACGACACTCAGTGACACGTGTGGTTTGTTGGTGTTGCCGCCATTTTGGATTCTGATCTTTGGGAGGCCCCTGCAAGGGGATGAGTCATCAATGTCCCCACACACACACACACACACACACACACACACCTCCAGCAGCAGGCTCTCACATTCAATAATCTGGGCTATAATTAGCTCCCTGGATAGGAAGACAAGAAAAAGCAGAAAGAGAGAGAGAGAGAGAGAGAGAGAGAGAGAGAGAGAGAAAACTGGCTTTTCAACCTAAAAATATTCCCAGCACTCCATAATATCAGAGCGATTTTCTCATCTGTCAAGTCACCGGCTCACTAAAACAATCAAATACGAGTCACAGAAAAAAAAAAATCTGCTCGAATAAATGACGTTAAAAAAGCCCCTCGAGCCACTGGTTGCCTTGGTTACGGTAGCACAGCTGAGTGGAGGAGGAGGTGATAACGGTTTAACTGGGAACTGAGCGGGAGAGATCTGACAGAATAATAAATGTAGCTCTGCTTATTTTCTCCCTCTGTACCACTCCACATCTCTCTCTCTCGTAGTAGCTCTTCACATTCGCTCCAGTTTTCACTAATGACCCACTCATTTCTATGCCAATAAAATTTGAGAAAACCAGGGTACTAGTGGGCCCATGGTGCCCAAAACTTTCTTGAAAGAGGACTTGAACAAACAGTAAACCGCTCAGAGTGAATTATTTAGACAACCAGGATGCAGCGGGGCAATCACATGTGATCAGACTCAAGGTTTTTAAAGAGCCTCTCTGTCACCGTCTGTCAGGCCTCTCTGGCTCTGGACTTTATGCTCTGCTGGAAGGAAGCTGAATGCAGCAGCTGTTTAGGACAAAACGCCACAGAGACAAGAGTCCAACCCCTCGCTGAGCTCAAACTTTGTCAGAGTGTTGCTGAACGACACTCAAGACAGGTGGCAAGAAAGTAAAATTTGATGAAATAAGCTTTGGGGAATTTATTGTTTTGTATTACTATTGGGAGGAAATTGGATTTTTTATTTATTTTTTTTAAATCAAAAATGTGTGAAAATAGTATTTCAAAAATACCTTCTGATGATGTTGCACTTACTGGTGTTGAAATCAACCAATCAGCTCTAACTGAACTCTCCTCTATTATGGCTCCCAATCAGAGCAACAGGAAATTTTGAGAAGCTGCTGATTTAAAAGGTTTCTTCTTTGTTCACTAGCTGGGGAAGAAGCAGTGTGAAGTCTACCACTAAATCTATATCTGAAGAACTGTTGATGGAAAGACCCTTCACAGACACACACCAGGTCATTAGCAACACATGGAACTTCTTGAGTGTCAAACTTCCTTGTACGAATATAAAGCTTATTTCTTGAAAGCTGGTGAGAACCCGCTCTTTGTGGAGGCAGCTTACCTTTAAGTCCGGGCCATTGCAGTTAAGGCTCATCCCGCACTCGTCTGTGATCTCTGTAATCTCCGACAGGTCGTCATCTTCAAACTCATCCAGACTGATGTCATGGGTCAACCTGGTGGAAGGGAAGGATTAGGGTGAGAAGGGGAAGAGGAAAATCAATGTTAATCCTTCAGCACTCATCCGCAGCTGCAGTACATCTCAAAATCTCTTGCTGACCAAATTATCTATCTGACAGGGCGTCAACTCCAAGCCAAAATCCAAGCACAATGACACATCACACACATGAACATGGGTCTCAAGCTCTGGTCATAAGTCGTTAACATAAATCTGTAACTAACAAAAAGGTGCATTCCATGTTTTTTGGGGACATAATTAAAAATAATATATAATACTATATTTTGCCGTTTTACATATTCACTTAAATAAAATTGTATTAAGCTGATTGTTTTGCAGCCATGTAAGCTTTTGTAAGATGAGGTATAAAGGGAATTTCACATTTATAGGCCTTATTTACACATTTAATGGTTTATTACGCCTATAATGTAGTTGCAGGCAGATTTAAGTGTGTTAAGGAGTCAGTATTGTCAAAACTATAACTCCTCCTGTGGGCATCCATACGTGGAAGCTGGTGTAAAAAGAGATCATTTATGACAATATAGTCATAATATAAAATAATATAGTATTAATATAAAACCATGAAATGAGTATGTCGTACAACTGTAATTGTTGACAAATATTGCACATTAAAAAACGCTTAAAATGTCCT
The DNA here is from genome assembly GCA_002120245.1 of Maccullochella peelii. Taxonomy (NCBI): domain Eukaryota; kingdom Metazoa; phylum Chordata; class Actinopteri; order Centrarchiformes; family Percichthyidae; genus Maccullochella; species Maccullochella peelii. The sequence continues at coordinate 6,555 of LKNJ01006659.1, forward strand.
TACACCTGCTTACAACAAACTACATTATAGTGTTTTAATAGCCATTTATTTAGTGTTTATATAGTATTATAAATGATAAATAGGGAGGGGGTGGGGGTTCCAGTAAAGTGTTGCCATTGTTTTGTTGTTAAGATTTTTGCTCTTCACTACTCCACTAAAGCTTACTTCTTTAATGAATAATGTCTGCTCTTATTCTGGAAATACAAACACCAAACTTCTGGTTTTTTTTGTGGCCATTTCTGTGTATATCTGCATTTGTTATTTTTGAAAAATCAAGTTAAGAAGAGGATGACAAAAAAAAAAAAACACTCTCTCATCACAAGCAGGAACCTGTGTTGTATCCTAGGTCAGTGACAACAACAGATATATGACTGGTGGGGGGAACGTGGTGGGAAGCTGACTGTTTTTTTGGCCACACACCAACAGTGAGGAGAAGTGGAAGTGGAGTGGAAGGGAAATGCATCATCACAGATGGCAGCTCAGTCTATGAGCATATACTGTAAGTAAAATCATTATAGGCTTTTCCAGAGAGACATAGTTCAAAACAGTCATCTCTCCCCTGTAACACAAACAGATGAGATATAGAGTTCAATATACAAATATTACAAATAACAGCCTAACAAAAAACATTTTGGAGATCTGCATAATGGCACCAAAAATATTAAGTTTGGCACTAGAAATAAAGGTCATTAACATTATCAAAATCTGGCCATCCTCTGAGGAGCATGAATGTTCAGCAATCTTTATAGCAAGCCGCCTAGATTGTGAACTACAGTAAAGAAGTAGATGTCCTGAGAGAGTCTAGGGCAAAGCTCATAGCAACCAAAATCAGATAGGTTCATCCTCTGGGGAGCATGAATGTGCTTAGTACATTGCAGGGCATGATTTTGGTTATTTATTGTGGAAAAGTGGAAATGTTGGCATGGCAGTGGTGCTGGACAATGAGCCAGGGTGACCATAAAACATTAGGATTCATTCATCCACTGTAAATGTAATGGGAATCATGCCCATAGTAGTTGATATATCTGACTATCTGAATGACCCTATTGGAACAACTTTTAAGTCAACAAAACAGCTAATCATAAGTTACTCAGTAGTCAATCTTCTCATTACAAAGCGTCAGCCTCTGCTTTAGTTTCCTACCTACGAGACAGCTGTCAAGCAAACATGGAGGAACACATCCAAATGTCCACGGACAATCAAAACTACAGGATCATGAAGAAAACATTTATATTTTGCAGGAAAGAACATGAAGTCTTGATTGCTCTTGCAGCAACCCTGGACATCACTCTAGTGTCAGGCAGGGAAATGCACCGTCCTGCTGTCTGTGGCAGGATTCAATTAGCTGCCAGTAAACAATGCTTCAGTTTTCCCCATCTGTAATTATGTCCGCTTTTTATCTCTTTACCCTGCAGCCTCCTGGGCGTAACAGCCAGAGTCAGACAGCAGGAAAATGTCATTAGAGGGAGGAAAGAGAAGATGACAGCGATCACAAGGAGCAAGATGTCAGAGAGACCTGGTGAACTTGAAGAGCTACGACCCCCCCCCGTTACTGCATGATGCTAATGTCATTTCTGGCTACATCGACACTGCAGCTGTCTCCTCTTGCAATAGCATACACAGCTGCAGCCGTCTTTAGCCATCACATGTCGGAAGATGGGTATGGGAGTTAAATAGCCCGGGTTGAAGCATCTGTTTACCTCTATAATGAGGCCCTGAAGGAGGCAGAAGAGAAGGGCTGAAGGATGGAAAGGGAGAAAGAGAAAGAAAGAGAGGGAGGCAGACAGAGAGAGTATGGATCCAGAAATCTATTGTTAGGTAAAGGATCTCAGGTGGGAATATATGTTCACCTGATAGAATGAAAGAGACAGAGGGAGAAAGAGACATTAAGAAGTGGCCCTGTGGAATCATCCACCTTCACAAAACATTTCTCCGACTGGCAAAGCTGCTGCATCAGTAAAAACATTAGTCATCCGGGGTTGATTTAATTTTCTTAAATGACACCTAAATGCAAAGTTGTGTAGCAGCTGACTTGCAAGATAGAAAAATCTGATTGGGTTTGCTCCTGTTACTGGAATTTGTAGTTTCATGAAAGGAATGAAATAAAATACAGCAATGTTCTGTATTTCTCTTATTGTCAACAAATGCCATAAAAAAGGCACCAAAATCAACAATGAATTGATCCTACTAACATGTGTTATCTGTGTAGCCAAAGCCTGATGTAGCTTCATTCTCTTTGCCATAGACCTCTATTGTTGGCCAAAAAACTATTAAAAACACATAAATGAGCCACACTCTAGCACTGTGTGACATGTTCCTTCATGAACGCAGCTACTGTAGTTTATTTTGGGTCAATCCTACATACTGTACACCATTCTGCTGCTGTAAATCCTGACTATTGCAACAAATGTGTATTAATCCACAGCTGAAAATAGTTCCCAACAAAGGCACTATTTACTCCTGATTGTTTGCTGAAAACTACAGGGCCCTGCTGTTTTAGAAAATATTATCTGTTTGAGTAATGTTTGCTGAGGTCAAAACTTCAGCAACACTTGTAGTATAAAGAACAACTTTATTGCAGGGCCAACGTGTTTCGACTTGGATGACCCTGATGAAGGCCACTGAAGAATATTTATTTTTATAAATGAAAGTTCATTATTTTAAGATGTATGTCTTCACTAAGAATAGGTGCCACAGGTAGGGTAAGGAAGTCAGAAAGAATTATGAGACAGACTAATGCATTGTTGGTTTCTGACATATGAACCTTTCTTTTGTCCCAACCGAATTGCATTAACAGGCTTCGGTCTGGGGACACTGCTCTGCTTTTGAAAAACAAAAACTGTAAGCTTATCAATTCACTACAAATGTATTTTGTTACAATACAGACAGTATGCCTGTGAAAGGGACAAAATCAATATGCTCCTGAGTGTCCCTCTGTTATCAGATGAAGGAGAGGAAAGGAGAGGAAAGGAAAGGAAAGACTGCAAACATGATGCATGAATCAGAGCCAACCAGCCAAAAGTATGTCATGTTATTTTGACCCTGAAATGCAGGTTTTGACCAATAATTGGGGCTTTACAAGGACAAAAAGAGGAGTGGAGTCTTAAGAGTGGTGAACAAGAGGTGAGAGGAAATGATGTTGTGACTGTAGATCAAACCCAGAGGAAAGTGCAAATAGAGGCAGCGGATAGTGGGAGGATGGAGAGAGTCATGGGGACAGAAATGAATGGAAGGAGGAGGGAGGAAATTAAGTGCCAGGAGATAAACCACCTGGACAGGACAGGGTGACCCCTTTGCTGCACTGAATTGTGGGTAAGGAGGGATGCAGACAGCAGAGAAAACCAACAGAGTGTACAATACAGAGCAAATTACGTTGTCACACATCAAGGTTCAGACATTACAGGGTAGCATGCAGGGCGTACAATGTCGAGCACGCTCACATCAAACAGGCTGAACAGTCACATCACAGTTGCGGTGTGAAAACCTATCACAAATTTTGGTGATATTTTTCGTCTCAATTTAGATACATGAGTACAGGGTTCCTCTGCGGGTCTGATCTCTCGGGGCCACAATAGCAAAAAATGAAAGAACACTAATAAGTAACGACATACTCGAGCAATACACCTGTATGTGATGAAATTAAAGATGATTTTGTTAGCTAACATGCTATGCTAGCCATATCATAGAGAGCACCTGCTTAATTGTAACTGCTATTTAAAATGCTCAATTTATATTCCTCGTATTTTCTTTTCAAAAGACAGAAAAGAAGAAAAATACATCACATGTTGTAATAAACCCCACACAGTCACAAAAGACATTTGTAAGAATCTGAAATAGGCAAACTAGCCTACCCTCTCTGTATAAATGGGGTGGACAAAATAATGGAAATACCTGTCAATACATGTCCACACTTCTGATATATCTTTGGGTTTTGGACAGTTTGGAATTTTCACTATTTTCTGACATTTTATAGATGAAACATCTAATCAAGTAATCAAGAAAATAATCAGTGGACTATACACCTATATACATTGTATTAAAACTGTATAGAATGACAGATGACGTTAATGTGACACTTTGACAGATCGCATTATTCAGCTTCCAGTGTGTAGAACGATTGTCTTTCACATCTGGTTTGAACTTCATGGGTAAGGAGCAGTGGAGCTCACTGGAAGAGAATCCCAGACCAATATTTTGAGGTGGTCCAGAGAGGCTTTTATGGACCACGTCTGAGTTCAACAGTAGAGTCCATACCTCTGCAAAATTTCCGAACTCTCAGGAAAAACAGCCTCAGGTATAGAATTGTCCAAAGTGTGAAGACGCCGTAAATTTCTTTTGAGACTTTAAAACTGCAATGGTGTCCTCCTAAAACCCTAATTTTTCCGATTAGTTTTGGGGCATTTTTCCTTTATTTGTGGTAGTATACAGTAAAGATACGGAAAGGGAATGTGGGAAAGGAGAGAGGGGGATGACATCTAACAAAGGTCCATCGCAAAAACATGATACACCTGACCCGTAGGCCATCAAGACAAGAATCATTCACATTTTTTCATTAACTATGCAAACAATCAGCTCACATCAATATAAGCCTAATTCTAAGAAAACATTCTGTCTAATTGTCCTGAATGAACACTAAATGGACCGATCAATAACCCAGAAGATCCAGAACCCTAAATATCCTCGTTAGTTTCCTCTGGGATTGTATTCCTGTACGACGTACGCCACATCATCTCACTCACAACACCCTCAGTGATCAATGCAGGCTGACTCGGCAGACTGGCTGGGCTGTCCAGGTCAGAAATCCCTGCAACACATCTACTGTGTCATCATCACCGAAAGTGAGACGCAGCAAATTGGTCGGACCGTAGTAACAACAGGCTGACACCGACATCATCACTGTGACACTGTTACTTCACACAGCCCTAAAGACCATCCAGGCACCTCCAGGAAACTGCTAGTTATCATATCACATCCTGATATAGTTTTCGACTTGGCCAGACAAGTTGAGAGCAGGTTACGTTTTCAAGTGTTACATTATGGCTTGTTGAAAAGATGTCAAGAACTGTGAAATCTATAGGACCAGCTCAGTCTTCTACAAAATACATCTTTATACTTTATACTAATTTGCTTTGCCAAAACAGTTCTAGAGGAAACTCAGTTGCTTGCTTTTTCCAATTCAGGAGGTGAGACGTTCTTAAACAGCTCAAAAAAAGGTTGGAGTAGATGTCTGGGTGCACAAAGCTCAGGACCACATGTTACAGCACATGGGAGAAGTTTGCCTTCAAAGCTTTCTGCCAGGAAGTTGAGGAAGTCAGGTGACATAGTATAAAGAACGACAAAGTCAAACACCGGACTTTCACCCAGGAGACCACTGTTCATGTCCTGTGTGAAACTTAACTTATGATTTTAACCCAAACCATGATCTTTTCCTAAACATGACCAAGTAGTTTTGGTGCCTAAACCTAACCAAACTGCATTTCACAACGTTAACCACGTGTTAGAAAGGCTTTCTGGCAGTACTACGGTCGCAGTTTGGTTAGGTTTAGGCACTAAAACTACTTTGTTATGTTGAGGAAAAGATCATGGTTTGTGTGTTACCTTAACATTGGTTAAGGCTGGGGAAAGATGGTTTTGGTTGAATATCAAAAAACTTGACATATGCCTTTTCATGCTTCAAGTCAGCATTGACTTTTTCAAAAATGAACCACTTATGGAGACAGGACTTCAGATACTACATGCTGCTGTGCTCAGCTGTTCTTCATCTTCTACATCTGTTAAAAACACACATACAGTAAAAAAAGAACATGAACATAGTTTTAAAATTGTTTGGCAAAGGTTTCCACTCAAAGTGACTTTTAATGCAGCATGCATGTGTGCTGTAGCTCAATGCTGAAGGCACTGCAGCAACTTAGGATGTAGTTCTCTAATAGACGCTCAGTACCAGCTCCCTTAAAATAAATTAAATAAATAAGTAAATTCTTTTCCACAAGATGTCGGAGTCTCATTAGTTAATTTTACTTCTAATGTGTATGTGTATAGCCTCGAGTTCACCTCTCCAGGGGTGATTTGAATATTTCATGTGCTAATCAGTGATTCTGATCCCATTCTCAGCAAGTATGATCCTTCTCCCACTACCCCAGTATTAACAACAGTAACGCTGATTTTTAGTTGGGCTCTGTGATCAGTGTTGTGAGGTGTACCACTGACTTAGACTCGGTTTCCTGTATAAAATGGATACAATGATGGTATAAAGGCTTAAAGAGAGGTAAGCATGAGTGTTGATTGTTTGCCTTGACTGAAACGTGTCTTGGGTTTTAAAACTCAGCTGTGGTCATTGCTGCTTGGTAATCTCTCAACTACAATCTGCTGCCCCAATTCAGTAACAGTGTCCACAGTTTATGTTGTAAAATGACATCAGAGGGCAACAACACTGCAGGATGGATGTTTCAGTTTGTTTCACAAAGGATTCGGGGAAAACTCCTGCATTATTCTGACAGTGGGGGGTGACAGGGCAGCCTACTGAGGCATTTGTGCCTCCTCTGCCTGCCTCTCTGCTTGTGTTAATGAAGGACAGCATGACCTCGCACTCAGGCCATGATGGGCCCGGCCAGCTCATTAGTCTTTAGCTGAATCTAGCTATGACCCCAATACCAACTGCACTGTATTTACCTTCTGCTTCCTTGCAAATGACTGCAGTTTTTGTTGATAAGTAGCACGCAAGGTCAAATATAGATAGGGAGCATTGTTTTTTTGTTTTAACAGATTTTCACTGCAAATTACTAAGATTTTTCGAAAGGAGTAGATCAGTTCATCCTGATTTTCACCAGGATTTTAGGTCCCTACAGACCCACAAGTTGTTATACAGTATTTCCTGCTGCAAAAAAGACCCCCTTTTTTGCAGTATACAGCAAAAAAAGGTCATGCTGCGGTGAAGACAGATAAGAAAAAGGCTTCCGGTATTAGAAAGTGAAGAGAAAAATGTGGAGAAAATGCAAATGAGCTGCTAACCATGGAGCAAAATTCCCCTAGTTAAAAGAAAACAATGACTGAAAAATAAAATTGTGAATCTGATTTCCCAAATATTTGTATTTTTTATTTATTTACTGCAATATTTGTAAATGCATCAGTGGAAGCAGGACAGTCACGTTACCCATACAACTATGGATATTTTACACTTCGCATCTCTTGCCATGTTACAGTCTCATAGGACTAGCATCCCTGTTCTGCTCTTATGATTCAATCACCTTACAATCCATAAACATTAAGCCCAGCGTCTCTCGCCAATAATTCACGTTTATGTTCCCACTGAGAGATTACAAGGCTGCATGCTGTCGATCGTTCATCAGCTCCGTCCTCTTGCAAGGACAGGACCAGGACATGGATCAGGGTCAGGATTAGGATCAGGACCATCCCGTCACATTGACCACATCCAGATACTCTCCCCTCCGCTCCCCTCCATCATCCGCTGTATGAAAACAAACTCTGAAGACACAAATTCATCCACACAGCGCTTCTCCCACATCGACATTGCTGTCATAATAGACACACACCAACATAAAGTGTGATGTGTGTTCTCCTGTGTGACTTCTCAGGTCTTATTTTTGGTCAACATAAACCAGCAACCTCTGCTGCACATTCTATTTCTCTTCTTTTAGACACAAACATCCACACAGCCATATGCATCCGCTCTCCTTCAAGGGCATGCCTGCCCTGAGCTTTAAGATGCAGGGAGACGACATATATAGCAAGAAAAAGGCATGTTAGCAGTTACACACTCACAAGGTCACACATGCCATGTTGCTGCATGCCAGTAAAAAGAAAAAACAACACACAGAGAAGGAGAGAGATGCCCTACCATTTCTCCCACTGGTCCTCCATCCAACCCTCTTCTCCTTCCCCTCCCGAGTCCATACTGTAAGTGAGGAGGGCATCCACAGCTGAGAGGAGGAGGAGGAGGAGGAGAAGGAGAAGGAGCAAGAGGGTTAGAAAGTGAAGGAGGGAGGGCGGGAGAGAGGGAGGAGCGATCAGGAAGAGAGCTGGAGGAGAGGGAGGAGGGGTGCAGCTCGTCCGGGTCGATGGGAGAGGCGTCCGATTCAGAGCCCTGCTGCTGCTGCCGCTCCTCCGGAGGAGGAGAGAGAGAGAGGGGGAATTATTCAAAGCAGAGGAGCTGAATCTGCCACAGAGGAGTAGTGTTATATAATCTACTCCTCTCTCTCGCTCTCTCTCTCTCTCTCTCTCTCTGATGTTTACTCTGTCCTGTGTGCATCAGATTTACTACGCCACTGCAGGAAAGTGCTGGTGTTAGCAGAACATCCAACGCCACAGCAAGCCAAAACAGCAGAAACATCAGCACAAGAGGACACTCTCTCTCTTTCTCTCTCTCTGCAAAACGCTGGTGTGCTCAATTATTCATGAGGCCCATTGATCATAAGACTACTAATTTTCCCTTGTCTCTCTTTCTCTCCATTCATCCTCTTAAAAAGACAATTCAGGTTCATTGCAACTTGGGTCTTATTATTGTACTTTTGGCCATCATCTCTAGTATCGCACTCTCCCATCAGTCATCTAGTATTGCACTCTCCCAAGGTAATTGCTGAGGTCTGGCAACACAGCAACATTGATAAAAATACGCCTGACAGGGCATAAAACACAGGCAGGTCAGATGACCTGACAGCTTGTAAACAAGTAAACAGCTGTAAACAGTTAATCCAGACTATCTAAAACACGTATTTTAAATCCACTTAAAATGTAATAATCCTTCATTATGCAAGAAAATTGAATGCTCACGGTAATTGTGGTGGGTCAAAGTTGAACCAGGAAGTGATGATACACTGTGATGGATGTTTAAAACAGACACTGTCGGTAATAATTCTCCTGTTGCATCTGTTACAAAAAGGTTTAGCTTACCTAGGGGTTTGTTTACACCCTGCCTGATCCTCTAACCGCTCAGGTTCCTTGCCCTGTTGTAAGTCCAACAGGGCACTGTGTTCCCAGATTTCAGCCATTAACTGGATGAATACGGCATTATTATGGCAGACGGAAATGATGGCCAAACCTACAAAAATAAAGTTGTAACAAACCGGAATTATCCTTCAACCTGTGCTGGTCTTTGCTAGTTTGGACAGGTGGTTAATCTCTCAAAATCAACGTGTGTGTGTGTGTGTGTGTGTGTGTGTGTGTGTGTGTGTGTGTGTGTGTGTGTGTGTGTGTGTGTGTGTGTGTGGAATTCTGCGCAGGTCCACGCGCAGTGAACTGTACAGTCCCATTAACCCTGTCAACCCTAATGCCCTTAAAGCCTCCTGCCACCAGCATAGGCCAAAGCACATGCACTGTTTGTCGGCAATAACACTGTATATAGGAGCATTGTGATGTGAGCCACCAAAATCTTCAATAAATATATGAAGCAAGGAGATGTATCTCAGCTAATGTAGCTGAGAAAGAGAGAGAGAGATTATGGTAATAACACAAACATAGCCATTTGGGCTTTAATGAGTAGGGATGGGGATCGAGACCCGGTTCTACAAGGACCCGGTTCCAAATTTCTCAAAACCCGAAAATCAATAAGGTCCGAACTTATCGATACTGCTATTGAGACTAGCGTGTCCTATAACGTAACGTCTATGTCTCGAGAGAACACCACCAACTCCGGCTGCCGTTGCGGGACATCCTCCTCCACCGAAGGTATGCATGGTGCGCGCACCCCAACTTCGCAGCAAGTCCCGTTCACTGACAATAATAATCCAATTGATAATAATCCAAAATTATTTGATCTCTTTAAAGTGACGGTACAGATATTAACCAACGCTTTAGCGCGAAAACGAAATACTTATTGAAACATAAACAAAACAGTTTCTTCAATATTTAGCACATTTGACCAAATCATTTTTTTATCGTAAGCCAGTAGTGGTTTTTGCGCCATGGAAATATATAGGCCTATATAGTTATAATCAATGGCGGAGTAATATTTATAATGACGAGGCATTTTTCATTTGAGCATGGCTAGGTGTGCTGTCATGCTGATTTGATCACGTACTAAATGTCTAGTCGACCAATCAGATTAGTCGGAACTACCTGATGTATAATTTTGTTAATGGATATTTTTTCCCTCTCATTATGATTACCTGCTGGGTGTTGGCAAAAGTCTGAATCTGTCCTTGTTTGTTTTTCTCTAAAAAGGATGTTCACAAAAAAAAGATATGCGTCCTATGATGCAATAAAAATATTTGTTCCTTAACATTGTTGGACATTTTTGCTGCTGATAGATTCTTATTTTTCTCTTAGTTACTTACGTTATGTTGAAGGGGCCCTGTGTATTCCTTTTCAAATAAATGCCCTGCATCGGCAGAGTTAATTGAAGGCTGGGCAAATTTCATTCTGTTCAGAAATCATACAGTCAAAGACTCACAGTTAAGCAATACCAGTTCTTTTAAGAATTTATTGTC
>LKNJ01006660.1:0-16005 GCA_002120245.1 Maccullochella peelii
TTGTTTACAAGACAGTGCACCCTGTATCCTTGGTTAAAGGACATTTTGGTTATATAAATTGGATATTTTGAAACACTGTCTTTTTTTAATTTGTGGAACTGTACATCATGAACCTTTACGTGCCCGTCTTGTTGTCGGTTGTTTTTTGTTTAGTGTCTGGTAAGTCCATATGGGCTTAACCAATGGGATCAATCAATCTCTCTCTTTTCACCTTTTTAAAAACATTTGGAACTGTAAAACACTGCAAACACCTGTAGGCTCTGGCAGTTGTCTAAAAGCATCCTGGGAAATGTATAGAAATAGTAGCTGAAGTAGGAATTGACACAGCAAGTTGAGGCAAAGTATGTGTAGCAATAGTATAAATTACTAATAATGACAATAATTTTGGGAAGCCAATGAACATGAAAAAAACCTGTAAACATCTACTACCAAACTCTAAAGCTGTGTAAATGGCTTAACCAACAAGCAAAGTTTGTTTTTTAATGTAATATTCCTATTTATAGAGAAACAAAGCCCCTGGAGGTAAATATCCAGTAGACTGTAGGTTTCAGTGTTACCTTTTCATGTCTTTTTCAGCATTTCACTCAACAACAACATTAAACTTCATCAATTCCTTTAGTCGGATTAAGCTGTCAGGCTGTCTATTGGCTTACAGGAACAAAAGGTGACTTTGAAGACACTGGCCTGTATAACACCTCTATGATACTGTTGTCACACAGTGTGTTAATCCACTTAAGTGAGCAAGTAGAAAGTCCGTCTTCCCTATGGAGTTAAAAGTCCAAGTTCCATTCTGAGCTGCAACTGATAAAACACTGTTTATCTATTGGGTAAACTTTGACTGCATTTTTATTCATAAAGAGCGAGAACAAAGATGAAGGGAGGCGGTGATCAAGAGTTGTGCCTGGCAGCCTCCCCTGAGAGAAGTTATCTTTTCCACCCCGCTGTACATTCACTGTTGCAGCCCAGTGGATTAGACAGGAAGAGGAGTGCTTTTGCTTTTGGTTTTCTTCCCCCCTGCGATATGAAATTCTGTCGACAGAGCTGACAACAGAATGAAGGGTAGAAAAGGCTCCTCAATAAGAAACGACACCCTGCACACGCACAACTGACACTTTTGTAGTCATCGGAAATGTATGTTTGCTGAATTCAGTATAGCTCCTCTGATTCATTACAGCTTGTAATGGCATTATGCTGATGTTACACAGATGAATCATCAGTCAGTGATATAGGTAGAAATAAAGATGTTATATAGTCCATATCGCATAAAACACAGCAGTGAAGATTTTTATACAACGGCTATTAAAAGATGCCATCATATCAACATTATGATGAGCTGCTGAGCCTCCATGCTCCCCATCCTCCATTAAAGATAAGTGCAATCACAACCCAGCGAGCATTTGGCAGACGGCAATATGCAAGAGGAGGCCAAGTTCAACATTCCTCCAACTGGGTACAACATTTTCACGATATCATGATATAATAACAGTGAGAAAAGACTGAGTAAAACTGCTTTGGAAACAGGTGAACTGATCTCAGAAAGATATTTAGCTCCTGACTTCACAGAGCAACGCAGCACATAACGATGATGGATGACTTATGGACATCGTCCCCACTTTCATTTTGGCTGTGATATATTTCAGTGTAGGCTGCGGGCTATTGTGTGAGCATCTATTGAATGTCAGAATGTTTGATGGGAAAAGTAGGAGCAACTTAACATGAAAGAACAGGCCAAAGGGCACAGACGCATATTTTCTGCTTTAAAACAAACGTTTCGATTTGGCCGATAGTAGGAAAAATAATGACAGACTGTTTTCCAGGGCTGAAGCTCATATATGCATCTGTCTTCACTTTCCTGTTTACCTGAACTATAAAATGACCATCAAATAAAATGAAAAAGAACTAAAAGTCCACAGTTTCTCAAGTGTTCATTACAGCCAAATATATATAGAGTTGGATAGAAAAACCTTCAGATGATTTTACTGTTCTTACAACCAGAAGTGCAACTCAAACTGGATTTAAACTTCTGCATTAAAGGGTTATTACATAGCAACCAAGTCTTCATACTTAGCCTCCATGGCCGAGAGCTATGCTGTAAGCTACATCGGAGCTAACTAACTAAAGTGTTGGAGAAACAGACCTGCTGATATTGCTCTCAGGCCCCACAGTCAGCTGTGTGATAAAAACAATAAAGGCCCGGTGACGGCAAAATCAATTCAGTCCAATGGAATTGCTGCGATCAGTCATGTAATTTACAAGTTTCCGTCTTCTAAATAGCGTCCAAGTTGTAATTACAACTGGGAAACTCTGAAAAGCTTCTGAAAGCTCCGCTAAATCTGACTTGGCACTTAATTAGCCTAAATAACCAAACAAACATGGATGTTATAAGACAGGATTTGATAGTCCAAAGACGTCTTTTGTTAGCGACCAAGCTAGCATGCAAACAAAACCAGAAGTTGGCAAACCCATTAGCTCAGAGAGGTTCTTTTCTTCTTCAATAAAATACTTTATTGACTGAAATGGTGGCCAATCCTGAGAACAAAATCCAGGGGGGAGTAAACGGCACTGTACAAATAAAGTAGTAAAAATCTCAGAGACCTATTGTGACTGACTACCACTAGAATGTCTTGGCAGTTAGCTCGCCAGCTACAATACGTCACCAAACCTCTACAACCAAATATTTTGTGAAGATGCACAAATGAATTTCACTGTGCCACTTTCTGGTGTGACCACACCTTAACAATAAATCACCAGCCCAACCCCTAATCAAAAGAAGTAATGCACTACTAATCAAGTCACTAAAATGTCCAGTCTAATAGCACCACATAATGAGGGGTCTGCAAACGATAAAGCAATGCTAGCTAAGTTCCATTAGGAAGATGTATGTTGTATGAATATGCTTGTTGCAGACTGCCAGTGTTTCTACACTGAGATGTACTACTGCAATGAAGACTGAGGCTGAGTCTGTGTGATGGAGCGCTGCTTGATTGATGCAGCGCTTAATCTTTGTGTCTGATCACTGCTGGGCATCAACTGTGTCGCACCTGCCTGGAAACGTAGTGTGTCACCACAGCCAAGGGCTCCTGCAGATACACTGGTAGTGGAGCAAAGAGCAACATCAAGCAATAGCATAGACCTCATCAGTGTGTTCTCTTTACCTTCTTACATGTTGTCCACTAGTTGTTTCTGAAAATATAAAACACATGTCGTCAGTTGTTTTGTTTTTTTTGTTTTTTTTCAGAGGTCGAGGAACCTGCTCGTTTGTGTTTTGGACAGCAGATATTAAAGTTTTCATGAACTGCCTGAAGGTTGAATCATTACTGTATATGGTAACGCCTGGCAACAGAGAGAGCAAAGGAAGTCAGACAACATCCAACATAAACATCAGGTCTGTTTTCAGAAGAGCCGTCTTTCTCGATGTGTAATATGCTGAATATATCCCCTTCATAAGCCTGTGTGTGTGTGTGCAGCTGTCCGTCTTCTCTCTGTCAGGTACCTGTCACGCAGGGATTTTACCTAGCAGTGGATCAGCCTTTTTGACAGTTTTCCCATCTATCTATCATCATGTTTCTTTTTCTCTGGCTTGTTGTCTTATGTCACAATCACTGTCCATGTTTTTGTCCATTATGTGGTTTTGTCCCTGCAGCTACAACATGCTGCGGCTCCGTTCAGAGTTTCTTCATGTCTAATGTTGAGCTGAGCCTGTTACGCTCTTGTACTGCACAGAAGTCGACTGGTCGGGGTGGATGGTTGGCGTGGAAAGACTTTGACAGTGAAAATGGCAGTTTGTGTCCTGTGTGGTGAGGTTTTTGGTTATATAGTGAAAAACTAAACACGTCCTGTCAAGTCAGTGTTGACTTTTACCACATTTAACTAAGATAACAATCTTTCCCTAACCTTAACCAAGTGCTTTGAGTCATCTTAACATAACCATAAAAACATGAATCATGCTTTAGGTGTGTGGTATTACTTTCACTGTGAAAGTCACTTGTTGCTCTCCCTTTCAGTAAAATGTTACTGACGTTTCACCTTTTTATTTATTTCAGACAATATTGTAAATTCATTCTACGTACGTAGAAGGCCACAGCACAGGGATGTGTGTGTGCGCTTGTGTGTGTTTATGTTGGGAAGTATTAGGCCTTTTATTAACCCACAAAAGGGACCGAAAGAAGTTTGGGACCCACTGGTTTAGTGAGTGTTCTTCTAAAATATTGTGCCTTCACGTGACATACATACATGACAGTATGATCTAAAAATGTATGCCAGCCTAACACAACGGCTGAACTCTATTTTACAAATACAATAGGGAGTAAAGAGAAATGATGCGGGTTTACCCAATGGTGCCCCATTTTTGAATTTTATAATAGAGAGTGATTGCAGAATGTTGTCTATATCCACATCTTCTTTTGAATCACTGACTTATCAGTTGTGTGTGTGTGTGTGTGCATTTGTGTGCATGCAGACACATATGTGTTTATCTGGTGTGTATGCATTAAGTCTGTATAATGTGATTATGGTATCTGGCTGCACTCTGGGCCTTTCCAAACCACTGAGAAACAGACAGTCTAATCTTGTTGGTTGCTAGGAACTGGGCGAGCAGGGGAATGGATGAGGACGACAATTTTGTATCCCCATCAAATAGCTTACTACATTGAGCTAGACTTGATCTAATATCAAGAGGGGAAATAAATGGGTCGTTGTGGAAGGGGGATATGCATTTGGCTGGAAAATGCACCATGGCTGCATGTGGTCATTGTGTGGCTGAATGATTTAAGACTAGCAGGGGTCAAGAGATGCATGAAAATGAACAGAGGTATGTTTCTTCCATGACAGCAGCTTTTAGAGTGACAATTACATTCATTCATTTTCATGGATTTTTCCAGTGATTT
This sequence comes from Maccullochella peelii, assembly GCA_002120245.1. Taxonomy (NCBI): domain Eukaryota; kingdom Metazoa; phylum Chordata; class Actinopteri; order Centrarchiformes; family Percichthyidae; genus Maccullochella; species Maccullochella peelii. The sequence continues at coordinate 4,887 of LKNJ01006660.1, forward strand.
CCATAAATGGTGTATGAAGGGTTTTGGTGCATAAATGTTCGGATGCAACAGACTGCAGCTCAGTAGTCTATAAACTATTTTAATGTGAAGTGACCAAAGGAAGCACTTCAGAGTTGGCACACGAGCCGTTTTGTGATATTAGTGTGTTTTATGCTCTTAGCAGCACAATAGGAGAAGCCTTTAATTTAGAGGATTTTTTTTCTTTACTCTATAGGTTTGAAGAGGAACAGTACATGAACAAAATAGGCCTTGCAGCAAGTTGTAATCCAGTTATTTTTTTTTATCAGGTGTTTACACAGAAGGCATACATTTTACATATACATAGGTCAGTTGTAAAGCTGAATGATTAATTGTTTTTATTTCAAAACTGCAACTTGAAAGAGTACAATTTCCAGACCACAAGATTTTAGTGATGGGAATTACGGCTCTTTGAAGTGAGCCGGATCTTATGGCTCTGTTCCTTTTCTGAGATCCGTTCAAAGGAATGGCTCATCGTTCTCACGTCTCTACGGCTAAAGACTCGGTTCCCATCGTTTGTACCAAAGAGCTGTAACATCTTTACAAGATTTCACAATTACAACTTAAATTATAACAGGCTGCCTCCCTATTCTCAGTCAAACACCACCTACTCTTACACACTCTCAGACATCATGGGGTTTTTAGCAAAGCGTCGCAGGGTTTTCCTCCCACCTGGCTGACTGATTTCCTGAAGAAGGTCTCTTGTTTGCCACACATCCTGTGTCCTCTCAGTGCTTGGCATCCACCAATGCTCTCTTCATATCAACTCTCATTGGTACGTCATCGTGTATCAAATATTCCCCCGCTATGCAGACACTTCTCAGCTGTGCCTCTCCTTCCACTCCACCGATACATGCTGTACACCCAGGATACATCTCTCATGCATGGCTGACATTTCCAAGTTGATTTCCTCCCACCACAAACTCATGTTGAACAAACTGAGCTGCTCTTCTTTTCTGTGAAATCCAGTTTGTTACATGATCTTTTTTATAATCATTGACAAGAACAGATTAACACCTACTGGCTAAAACATTTGTTCGATTCTTTACCCTCAGTGAGGCCTGAGGGTAACAGTCTCTCTTGGGTCCCAGCTCTGATCATCTCCTGGCTTAGCCACTGTACCTCCCTCCTTTCTGTTTCCACTCTTAAAGTTCACCTCATCTAGTCACTCCTCTAGCTAATCGCTACAGAGTCACAGAGCTGTAAACATAACTACACAGGGGACCTAGGAGGATAAGATTTGGTACTAGATATCAGGAAAGCACAAGGACAAACTTCCAATGACCAAAGGAATGGTTGTAGTGTATATGCAGATCATGGTTTCATATGTAAAGTGATTAAGCTACCTAACTAAGCTAACTACTTTAATAAAATATCCAGTATGATAAATGTGTGAAAATGAGAGGGATGTACACGCAAAAGCATTTTGCATGAATAGCGCTCACAGCTACAAGATCTTCCTGACCATCTCCTCCTTTTTAGCATTTTAGCATCTTCTTAGCATTTTAGGACAATATAGAGAGCAGGTAAGCCTGGTGGGCTGTGACAGGATCGCGTAGATCGTCATTTTGTATTTAAAACAGTTATACCTAAAAGCCTAGCTTTTAAAAGGTAAAAGCCTACCTAAAAAAAAAAAAAAAGACAAAGAAAAGGGTGGTTATGTGGGGGCGGCCTCTGAAGCAGACTTCCCTTGTGGGTTCTGAAAGGCTAAAGCTGACCATGTGGCCTTGTATAAGTGTAAGAAACAGCCATGTGAATGTCACCGAACAACACCCATGCATGTGCAAATTTCCCACAGCCTATGGGCTCCAAAAGGACAATGCTGACCCTGTGGGTGACCAGTTCAGGATAAAATGCAGCAAAATAATCTAAAAACCCTGAAAAATCATAAAAATAGAGGCTGTAATTTGCGTCCATCAAGTCAGCATTAGGATCACCTGCAGGCTGGTGTTTTAACAGCTAGCAGCTAGCAGGCATCAACAACACAGCAACAACAACACTGCTGTTATAATTAGTAAAGCTGTCTTAACCAGCTGTGAGCATCAGACGTGCCTTCTTTCAACAACCAGTGACACCCTGTCTCTATTTTGGATGTCAGCTATACTTGCCCTCACAAAAGGACGCGGGAAGACTGTTAATGAGGTCTGAGGGTTGTACACTAACATTTTCACTTGACGTCCAGACCTTTATATGTGCAGACATTTCAAATGAAGACCTCCTCAAGCCATCGCTGAGCGGTACTTGAACTTGTAGAGGTTGTTTGGACATTGTACATCACGTCACTGAATCTATAAAAGTCTAAACATGAAAAGAGTTTTCAGGGAAAATAGTGTAAACATAATCAAAACAGTGTGAATGTGTCATGGCAGAAAACTGCCTAATATGACACCAAACTTGCTAAATGTAAGATGTGGGAGTTTAGCTTGAGATAGCACAGCATCATGTGTGTGTGTGTGTGTGTGTGTTCTTCGACTGCTCTGTTCCAGGTAGCAGTGCTGGAATTCACAGAGGCTCACCTCATAAAGCAGAGATTTATGAATGAGTAAAGATATAGCAGCCCCACAGCCATAACAACAAATGGCAAACACTGCCGACTGAATCTCGACTGTGTTCAGCCCCCAGCCATTCGGTCAGCCGTCCGGCAGATTAAAGATGTGCAGGGGCGATAGGATTTGGTCACATGGAGAATTAGAGGGGCCGTTTGTTTCTCCTGATGCAGGAATAAAATTGCCTCCAGATCGATAACCTGCTGTCAGACATGACTTGTGTGATCTTGCTCTTATCCCTGGGTTGAATACCAAAACGTCTCATGGTACACTGAGCCGACCTGCAGATGCCTCTTTTCAAGAATGGAGGGAAACTTAGGGAGGGTGTGCTAAAACGTATGCTTTAGTGGACTGTGTTATCCTTATTTGACCTTGTGTTTCTCTCCAGAACAATCGCCTGATACATGAGTAATGCGCTGGAACACGAGCGAATGAAACATTTTTTCTTTTTGCTGTCAAAGCTGGGAAATGCATGTTTCTGATGACAGAAAAGAAGATATTTAGACTTTTTTGACATTAGATAATTTACAGCGTAGAATGAATGCACAGGCATACACAATGTTCTCGTCTTATATTACCACTGAGATATGTACTGTAACACCAGAGGAGCATTTACCAGCATTAATGAGGGAGTTATGGTTTGAGTAATTGTTATTTATGAGCACCGAGAGGCATCCTGGAGCAAGAAACCTTCAAAGAATTCATGATGCTGTGCCATAATGGGATTCGACCTGTTACACAAATTGGATGCTTCTTTGTGTTGCTGCGAAGAAACATTAAGTGACTGGGTGTAATGTCAAAACCACTTGGATCTGAGTCCATGTGCCAGGTTGTGATATCAGCCTGTTATTTCTTGCTCATTCCTTCCATTCAGTCTGGTTTTGATTGTGTAGGCGGCTTTTTAAAGGCATGAAATGGGTCTGTGATAATCAGCATAATGAAGATTTGGAATAAATTTTAATATTAACTATTTTGTTAGTTTTTTACATTGTTGATGCTGTTATTGAAGCATGCCATTTTACAGATTTGTTAAAAAACCCAGAGACAGCCACCCTGACTGCATCCAGTGGGTTGTTTTTAAAAATGTCTGCATGGTGGGTGGAACAGAGGTAAGCAGATAATAAGACAATCAAGAGAAAACGCTGATGCCAAAAATGTTGTTACAGTATATCAGCAATGCACAGGCAAAAGAAGAAATATTCAGTAGAGATTTTATAGATATACATTTAATATAAAATCTGACTATGAAAAGCTTCAGTCATTCCAATCTTATCCCAGTTGTCTCCATTTTATTGTTGTTTATGTAGTCCTTCAGTAAAATATAATCATAACTACAGATGGTATATGAGGCATGTATACAGACAGATACGGTGGATCAGTGGGGCTGCTCCCTGTGGTGGAAGACCCATTAGACAATGTTTCATATGAACATATCTCACATTTCCATCGTCAAGTTTGAATAGTACACAAACTGGAGGGAACTAAAGTTGGAAAGACTACAAGGCTGACTATGGAGTTACAGTATTAAAGTGTAACTCCACTGTCTCTCCCAGCAAATTAAAAAAATTCAACAAGTGTGGGAACAACGACAGTAGGAGTCGTGGCCTCGTGGCTACATAGAGACTGACTGACTCTTTTTATATAAATGTCATGACGTACATAGGACCCAACCATCGACTGTATATAAAGATGGACGACGCGCCTCCACTTCCTCCCACTGTACAAAAATTAAGCCAAAATATCCCGGATACGGGAGCTGCCATCTTGTGCTGGTGACGTCATTTGGAGCCAGAGTCTGCGCAGTAGTGATCATCAAGGTCCCGCCCATACACCCGCTCAAACCAATTGCGAGCAAACTCAAAGTTGTCAATTATGACGTGACACCCCCTTTTTATAGCATCAAATAACTAATTAAAACCAAACTTATCAGAGAAATGAACACTTGAACAAACATCTATATCATCGATAAAAACTACCTAAAATGACAGAAACCATCTTTGGGAAAAATATATTTGACGTGTACTTTGACTTTTCCGTTTGGCCCATGTCCCATCTGCTAACATGGAGGAGGCGGGGTTTATGACCTATACTGCAGCCAACCACCAGGGGGCGGTCGAAACGTTTTTGTCATGTCGTCCATCTTTATATACAGTCTGTGGTCCCAACCGGTCTACTCTATGTCAGCATGGGGGCGCACATGCACACTCCCACAGTAATAAATGGATGTTGAAACACCCTTAACCACCTGTCAATAATTCTGTCATCGTTAGACCTGTCAGTGAAGACAACAGCAAAGAAGAATTTTACAGACTGTGTTGCATCGGCGAGGTTCTCAAACAGCCCCACAGCAGCTGTCTTTACGCACGGCAGTGGTTATTTATATCCACATACCATTAATTCATCACATTGTACCTGTAACCCATCATCGCGGTGATATCATCATTATTAAACGTCAGGAAGTCACTGAGTCATTCATAGCGCTCATGTCGAAACAGACTTTGCAAAGTGCTTCACAATTCAGGATAAAATGAAACGATCATTAACAGGAAAACGATGGATCAAATGTAAAAATTAAGTTTCATGTTTCATTTTACAGATTGTTAAAACAAGAGCACAATCAGTAACATTGGCTAACAACCTAAACACGTCCCTCACCATATATTTTAATCTCCACCTTATCATACAGTATCACCTGCGGCTGGCTCTAGAAAAACATGTACGCCTGGTCTGAAGTATGCTTGAGGTGTGCACGTTCTCACCAGTTGCTCTGCTTCACATGCAGTGATTCAGAGGTCTGGAGTCAGGTTCCCAAAGAGGCCAAAACCAACAATGAATTGAACTGATCAACAATGAAATGCCCATATTTATCACAACGAAGGACCATGTCAGTCAGTGCAACACTGTGTCTTTTTGATGTGTTTTTGATTGTTATGTTTGTTTTGTTTTTGACAGCAATGGAGCTCTATGGCACAGAGCAATAAACACCATCAGGCTGTGGCTACACAGGCAACAATTGTCAGCAAGATAGATTGGAAAAAAAAAAATGTTTGTTGTTCTGTGGTTGTAATAATAAAATAAATAGTAATCAGTGCTGTAGTTGCTTCTGTAGTAGACACCCAGAGTAGCCAGATGTAAGCAGAGATGTATTTTAGCAGTTGCTCAGTCAGGTTTGATCAATATGATTAAATAACTGTAACTTAGGGTCGAGGTCAAAACCAGAAGTATGCTTTGATCGGGTTCGGACTCATAAAGCAGACTGTAAAACGGAAGGCTGTAAATATGTAATATGACATAATAGTCACGTATGAAGAATTGATCCTGTGTGCAGACACTGACAGGGCAACCGCAACTCTCCATCACTCCTCGAAGCTTCAAAATGAACCCCTCAAATGGGATGAGTCTGTCTCTCAAGGCCGCTGCTAAAATATGAAATTGCTCCTTCAGAAAGGCCCTCGTGTTGAAAAAGCAATAGCCCCCCTCAGGTGTCATCCTCAGGCAAAATTAAAGTGTACAAGTGTCCTTCAGACTGATTATTTGATTGGCCCTAGCCCATCTAACTTTGGCTTCAGATAATTGGACAAATCTTTGAAAACACTGGCTCACTGGAGACTTTGAAGCAAGTAGAATGGACTGTTGCACTTTCAGCACAAAAGTGAATGTGTCCAGGATGGACGTCCACCATGATTATATTAAAGATAATAAAAATAATAAATAAATAATAGTAGGAATATTTTGCATTGAAAGTCACTCTGGATAAGGGTTAGCTAAAGCAAAATGGAGACATACTTGTGATTATCCTCCTTTCACTGTTGTGGCTCCACTGAGCTGCTGCTGCCACTATCGGGCTAAATAAGCTTATCTTGTTGATAAGCGAAACATTTCGTGCAGGATTATTTCAAGATTAAAATTCCATTTCTTGCATCATTAATCCAGGTAAAACCTCCCCTAAAACAGAACTGATGTTATTCTTATTATACCATAAAATAAAAGACTAATAAAAGGTTCCCCCCCACCCCCCCCGGCCTTAACAAAAAGCATCATTTGCGTCAATGGCTGAACTGACTGACTGAACAATGAAATGAGCCCGGTGAATAGCAAGGCTAAACATCTTGATTTCTTTCCCTTCCATCTCTTTCAAGTATTCCACACCGCACAGACCTGAAAACAGCAGGCTGTGTTTCCTCCTCAAGGCAACTGTTATAAAATGTAAAACAGTCCCTTTGCGTCTGTCGGGCTTTCCTGTTAGAAAAGCTATATTGCAGTGTGACATTTGGGATAAATTAAAGCATAGAAGTGCCCTCCCCTCTGATCGTTTGACTGGCCCTTGACCCCTTTTTTTCACAGACGATGATTGGACTTTGCTTTGTCAATGCTGGTGCAATCTGAAAGGGGAATTTGGTTCTTCTCCCCAGTTTGCATGCTCATGCTTTGCAGCCCGGCAATTCCCTGAAGAACTGCTGTTCCTCTTGCCCTCCCATCATGCACACCACTGCTGCCTCAGTATCCACCAACACTGCTTTCATCTGTTCAGTAAACTGAAATCAGGAGGAGAGAAGAAGAGAAATCAAAGCATCTATTTTTCAAATCTAAATCACAGCAGCACTTAGGAAGAGCTGCTAAATTAACGGAGTATTCAGGTTGGATTAACGCTTGTGAAAATATAATATAATAAATATATAACACCAAAAGAAGCCTGAGCTGGGTTTGTTATGTGACAACCACAACAACTGCAGGAAATCTGCAATTTCTTGGAGTTTGGAAGCTGCAGAGGGATACAAGAGATTGTGACTCACTCAGCACAACAAAAGGGATCAAATGATTTGTTTCTTTATTAAACTAGAAAAAGTATGTTTTATATAAGGAAGGTTGATGGTGCTAAGTGGTTCCTCACACTCTGTACATTGTTCCCTGCAATACTCTGAGCTTTGAAGGACCATATCAGTGATTTTTCATGTCTGTTTCCAGGCAGCAGTTGGTTTCCATTAATCCCCCGTGTGGGAAGAAAATTAACTAGTGGACTCAACAATACAACGACAACAATAATGGAGCTTGGAAAAAAAAAAGTGCTCAGTGCTGCTCAGTGTGATGGATTACACATCTGTGAAAAGATCCCAGGAGGCAGAATAAATGCATTCAACTATTTTTTTAATGCATGCTGTAGGTTTTCAAAAATGATCAGCAGAAATGTAAAGTATCCATCATTAAGAGTCAGAAAGGTATATTACCACACTATATGGTATAAGGTTGGCTTCACAGCCAGCTCAGGAGCTGATACACTGAACAAACACTGAGGAGTTAACAGAGTGTCAGTCTCGACTGAATCCTCTGGCTCGCAGTGAACTCCTGCTCAGGTCACAGTTTGAGACACTTGATTGTACCAGAATTTGAAGGTTTCTGCCTGCTCAGACGCAGCAGTACATCATCACAGATGGCTTGCAACAGCTTCCTCTAGAGAAATCTTAAAGTTAATTAGTTATCTAAATTCATAACCCAGAGAAATGGGTGTTCCTTTTTACCTGGAACGTTCCATTAAGCAGTCAGGATGCTGCTGGAGTATGGAAAGAAAAGATAAATAAAATTATAAATAAATAAAAATGTTATGAATGACGAAAGCTACAGAAGTGACTGTGAGTAATAAAACAGAATAGAATTATTATCTCATACATTACATTACAAGGTTTTTTAGCCATGTCGGTCGGTCCACCACTTTGGTCCAGACTGAAATATCTCAACAACTATGGGATGGATTGTCATAAAATTTGGTTCATATATCCGTGGTGCCTTGAGGATGAAAATACCTGCAAAACTAATGTTTCCATCAGCCTCAGCTCTACTGTGTCTAGTGCTGGTTAGCAAATGTTAGCATGCTAACACACTAATCTAAGATGATGAACATGGTAAACATTATACCTGCTAAACATCAGCATGCTAGGATTGTCATTGTGAGCAGGTGAGCATGCTGATGTTAGCATTTAGCTCAAAGCACCGCTGTGTTGCGTCACAGAGCCGCTAGCATGGCTGAGATACAAATATTTGATTAAATTCAAGCTCGGCTTTCCCAGTCACACATCCAGCCACAAGGGACGTGAGCGAGGCTCGGTGCCACATGGCTTGCGAAGGGAAGGAGTGTCTGTGAACAGCTTTGGAGGAGGTGGCCGCCTTCCAGCACACACGCAGGAAACTAAAACTACCTGCGTCCAGATGTGTGTGTCTTGGGAATGTCAGTTATGAACATTTGAAATCATCATTACACTATGAATGCAAATTCTCAAATGAAATACAGTTTCTTATTCAGGTAGACGCTGTTTAGTTACTGAAGACCAGTCCAGCATGTCTGCCTTCATCATGTGTGTTTATAACAAACAACACAACACCCATTGATGATGTGAGTTGTCAAAGGGCCTAATTTGGTACCATAGAATATGTGGATGACTGAGAGCAGAATTAGTTTTAAAAAGCGACCTTGTAATACCTGTTGCTAGACCAACCACCAGACTGGAGTTAACGTTAAGAGCTATTCACTTTGTGTACGTATTTCTTAATTTAAGGAAGATAAGAAGGTGTGTGTGTACTGTATGTGAGTGTGTGCAGTGATGTAAAAGAAAGGAAGCTGGTTGTTTCAGTGTCTTCTGATGAAATGGACGGGGACAAACCATTTATGAGTCTTGAGAGTGTAAAGAGCAGGAGACAGACGGATTACATTATGTTAGCCAGCAGGAGTCTGTGGTCAGATACTGTGTTGTACAAGCCAGCAGGAAAACACCTGCTGAGTGTTTCTGCAGGGCTGTACCAGATTTTCATCACAGATACATGGACTGAATTCTATTTTCTTACATTACATGTCGTCTCTAATAGAAAGTTTCTCACATATGGGATCTAATTGCCTGTTGTTGTGTTTGTTTTTATGTGAGTGTCTGTATATGCATGGTTGTTGCACATGCAAACAAATGTGAATGAACTTAAAAGATTTTATCCATGCCAAAAGCGGACTAAATAACTTTCCCCAAAATAATAATGTTTCACAATTCTAGGAAGGATGTATGTACTTCCAGTATAGTTTGATTTAAGGAGGCAAAAGCAGCAGTTTGGTCCATCAGATCATCCTCTGAGCGTTGCTTCAACATAAGCCCTAAAAACCTGGTGGCTGGTGACAGGACCATGAAGGCAAAAGGGGTGAGGTTAAAGGATGGGTACATGACTCATGATTACTAATGCTTTTTCACCGCACTTGTAATAAGTGAAGCCATGGGAGGCCTTTTATTGGCAGGAAGCAGGCGACAGAAAGGCTGCAAGTGGACAGTGTGGAAGAAAAGCGATTTTCTTATTCTGACAGGCTGGTTGTGGGAGCCAATTACAGTCAGCCCAGGGATTAATTGGAAATGACCAGTTGAGCTAAATGTAAAAGTGCTTTGGCTCATGAAAAATGAGCACGAGCAACAAAATGTATGCAGGGGCTCATTAGAATGTTCAGCATTTCAATTCCAATTAACGGCACGATTCATCTTCCAGAAAGTGAGAAATCAGGAGGGGATTTGAGAAACAAATGATTTTTCTTTCACTGCGAACGAGACACAGGAAGAGAGACAGGAAGAGAAAAAAATAACCTCAAATTGCTTTTATCCTCTGGACCCATTTTATACATTTGTGGGAGCAGGAGAGCAGTGCGCTGTTTGACTGATGTCGCTGGTCACTGAGTCTACACAGTGAAGATGGAGCCATCAGTGTCACACCTTATTGAATCTGCACTGAGCAGGCACCATCCGCCACAAGATACGATCTCTGACAACATGTAGAGATCAACAGTGGATACACTGACTGACCCGGTCCTCACATCCTGTTCTAAAGCTGCATCTGTGCTACATAACTTACTGTTTATGTTGCAATACTTTACACTGTTACTCACTGTTTTGAGTACGGAGCATTTAGACAGCAAAAATTACAAAAGGAAGGATAGTCAAAGGATATAGCTTTACATTTTTTCAAGTCTGTTTTATACTCAAATCCTCATACATCCATTAAATGAGTTATTGCTCACTGTAATTGTTCGTACTGGCCATAAATGGTTCTACTCCTAATGAGTCTTTCCAATGTTAGTGATGGGGGACAATTTAATAGTAAAAATGCACTCTAAAGTTCAGCAAAGGTCTGAGTCTAACAGTCTGAGTTTGACAAATCAAGTGGGTGTCTTTCAAAGTTAAAGTCCTTGTAGTATGAAATTCCCTTTTATTTTAATGCTACCTAAGTTTAATGCCACCTAGACCACAAACAGAACTACAGACTACCAATATAGTGCACTGTTAACATTAGTTTACAGTATACACAGTGATGAAGGTTATTCAAAAGACCGTTTTGTGCTAAAGAATTTTGATAGCTTTGATTGATTATTAAGGAGTGGAGTTGGGAACTATAGTCTCACACGAGACACTTGGTGAACATTTTGGATTGTGCCTTTCTCAGTGTGTGTAAGTGGGCTGTTTGTAATGATTTATTATAAAGAAAAATGCAAGAAGAAAATTTGTAAGTGCTCACCCTATTATATATATACACCCTATTAT
>LKNJ01006661.1:0-16265 GCA_002120245.1 Maccullochella peelii
TTAAAGGGACTTTACATTGTCCAATCTGCTCCAAACTTCACGTGTCATGACAATAGCGGCCTGAAGGCATCTATATGCGAAAATTCCGTCATATTCATAGCGCCACCTGTTGACAACAGGAAGTTCCTCGTCCGAACATTTTAATACATTATTTCTTGCAGGTTTACCCGATCCACCTCAAACTTGGTCTTAGCAGTGCCATAAGCACTTGTTGATGCCTCGCGGTGACAATTGTGAGTTTTCATCAAACGGCGTTGCCGTTACACGCATTCTTCACCATGAAACAGGAAGCAGTTCTTTTAGGGGCCAGGGATGCTTGAATGTTCATGAAACTTGCCACATACGTCACAACGGACTAATTTTGTTGTCTGATATGTGTTCTGGAAATGGGTGTGGCTAAATGGCTGCGCTTCGCCGCCAAACAGGAAGTGCGTTCAAAGTGGACTTTACATTGTCCAATCTGCTCCAAGCTTCACATGTTACCTGACAATATCGGTCTGAAGGCATGTATATGCCAATATTCATTGATAGTTATAGCGCCACCTATTGACATCAGAAAATGACGAGTTTAATAGTCTGACATAGTTCTCTTTGTGGTGTGTGTGTGTAGGAGCTGAGCTCTGCCATCGGACAAACACGCAAAGAACAGAGAAACTAGTGTTTAGTAATTCATGAAGTGGCGGATACTGCGAACCCCGACGTGCGGGAGGTGCTCGGGCCCATCCATTGCTGCTTGCAGCTTTAATTATATTTATATTTTTAAGTATTATTGGTGTATGTAAGCATGTCAGATGTGTAAATGTTTCCATGGAAATACACATGTACATGCTCATAGTAAACTCTGGCCAGAGTTTAGACAAGAAAAAGGAGAAGAAGAGATGAAGCAGAGATGACAAAAGATAATGAGTTTCTATTTCTTTACAATCATTATTTCTCGTCTACCACTTCTTTTTGCTTCCCCTCCCCCCTCTGTTAGTTCAGTTCAATTCAATATGCTTTATTGGCATGAATGTAACAACGACAATATTGCCAAAGCGTCAAGTAATAATGAAATAAATAAAAAATAAAAAAGGTACATTTCATAAAATCAGGAAAATAGCAAAAAACTTATATACACATATGTGAGACTGTGGAACTGTGTGTTGATGTAGGTGTGTGTGTATGTGTGTGTGATCTCTCTCTCTCTCTCTCTCTCTCTCTCTCTCTCTCTCTCTCTCTCTCATTGACAAAGCAGATCTGATTGATCTAGTTCAGTGTTGGCCCGGAGGTAAATTTCAGCTCCTCTTTGTGCTGGGAAGCACTGTGTGGATATTTGGCTCACAATGTTGACAGTCAGTCAGTCAGTCGGTCAGTCAGCAAGGCAGCCAGCCAATTAGCCAGTTAGTTAGCTGATTTTTTCATTATTTGCTTAGTTGATACCCTAATTCTCTGCCAGATTAGTCTTTAAAAAGGGACAAGTCTGGTGTTATTCTATATTGTTCCTACTGTCAATAAATCCCATGAAAAGACCAACAGTCCTACTCCAATCACATTGGTTCCTAGTTTTACTGGACAACACAAAGATATAGTTTAATGTTTGTCAAAAACTACAGCGGCCAGCTGTTCTTTAAAAAAATAAAAATATTTGTGGAAACAAACAGGAGGAAATAGTGCATTTGTTGGGGACTATTTTCAGCGGTAGGTTAATCCACATTTGGTGCTCTAGTGAGTATTTGGGGCAGCAGGATGGTGTATGTGGTATTGAGTCCAAATAAACTACAGTGTGTATGTGTTCTTGGTAATAAAGGAATATGTCACCCAGTGCAACAGTGTGGCTCTTTGGCACAGAGGAAGAAAATATATCAGTCTTAGGATACACACACAATACTTGTAGATACATTCACTGCTGGTTTGAGTCTGCACATGGGATTTGATGACAAGAAGAAACATATAATATATCACCTGCCTTAAATGTAGAGGCACGTGTAGAGGCAGGTTGGTTCATTGTACAATATTACATTAAAGTCTAAGGTCCTCATAAGCTGATAAAGAACTTGAAAGAAGAAAGCAGGCCATGTCACACTGGTGATTGTTAAAGCAATGTTGTTTAATACTGCTCTCCTCCAAGTATATATATTAGCTTAGCTAGGAAATCAATAGTGAATATTAGTCCATTAGCATGCACTTTTGAGACGGTCCCTCACTTTAGCCCATCAGTATCCCATCTTCTGTCAAGTTGTTCACAGTGTCAGGCTTCAATATTGGCTCATGAGGTAAATATAACACCTGTGGAACATCAGTCAGATTTTATTCTGCTCTGCACAACTAATATGATGAAAAGTGATGAAAAGCTATTGTGGAAGATCCTTGCTGAATGTGTGTGTATTAAAGTTAAACCTGTGTACACCTCCATGTTTTTAGCCTATTTGTTTACGTTCTGGCACATCTGTATCATGGAAAGTCCTTCTGCTTTGGCTGATAGCAGTTCCTGTTCACACTATACTGACAAACGTCACCTGGATTACTCTGAGACTGAAGAATATGTCTGAATCTGATGATTATGACCCAAGATCTGGACAGCAGAGATCCTGACACCACTGGCAGGTGGTATTACTGCAAAAATTGTTTATTTCGTATCTGTTCAGAGTGCATTATCTGAGCATATCCAAATATAGGTACATATTTCTCTCCATCAATGAAGTTTGAATTGTGGAGGAAATAGCACAAACTAGGCTCGAAGGTTTTCAGGTGATTCCAAAATGAATACTTCCCAGGAGTATATCACTCTTTTCCTATGAAAACCGGGATTTCTCGCCATAAATTAAGTTGGTTTTTAACACAGAACTGCAGATAATAAATCATAAAATGTAATTTATTGTAATATTAGGATGTTTCTGAGTTCAAATATTCAATATTTTTAGTAAATCATCAATTCTTTAAGGTGGAGGGACACAGTGTCAGTCATACACATTGGCTGTGTTTTTGTGTTCTTATATTGTGTGTACTTTTGTGCTGTATTTAAGCTACTGGATGCCTAAATTTCCCTCGGGATCAATAAAGTATCTATCTATCTATCTATCTATCTATCTATCTATCTATCTATCTATCTATCTACAGAATAGTCCTCTTAGCAGTTTTAATATGTCCCTGTGGTTCTAAGGGAGGGTCTGAACTTATTATTGCTGTGTGAAGCGGCGGTTTTGCATGCAGCCATTTTAGTGTGTAGTTACAGTGGTTTGGAGCATTGTTCTTGTACCCTTATGTATTTAATATACTATAATATATTTTATATAATTTAACCTAGGTGATCTTTGGCACTTAAATTTGGGGGTGGGTCCCTGCATGTCTGATTAAAACCACTTGTTGAGCCGCCTACATTTTCATTTACAGATTTTTCAGTGCGCTTCATTCATACATATTTTGGAAAAAACATTTTTGCCACACAGCTGAATGTAAACGATTATTATAGCATTAAAAGTAACTGGGAGAGGGCAGTTATTTTACTGTAATAACAGCATTTCAAGGTCTGACTTCAGTATTTAGCTACGGCAGTTAAGGTAACTAGAAAGCTTCGTTAAGGTTAGGCACAGGACACGCACTCCAGTCTCCTGCATTAAAGTCACACAGACTACACGCCCATCACCCTTATCTCCACAACCTTAAGCTTGATTTATGGCAGTGCATCAAGGGCTTACGCCGTACCTACATGTGAAGTCTGTTTAGCTACGCTGTAGCTGATGTGTGCCTTCTCAAAAATGTAACTAAACGTTGGGTATTTTGAGTGAACACTGAATAGGACTAAGCATGTTTCTGGAACCTGGGGAATAGCCTGTACCTCCTGGTGGAGCTCCTCACCAGCTGGTGGCTGTCCACACTCCCCAGACCAACAGAGGGAGCTAGTCCTGCATACTGGACATTTGATGGCCCCAGCTTACCCTAACAGTAGCTGTTCATTTGTGTCCCACGGATTTGTATGAAAGTTCTCCTTGTCTACAGTTTAGTCATGGACAAAACTACCTGAACTAAGCTGTCATTTATGTTGTTTTTCTGAGGGTAACATGAAGGTATTTATTTATTGGTGAATAGAGAAGGGGAAACACATTTTGGCATGGCATCATTGTTACAATGGTTTTAGCCCCGTGCTTAGTCAATTTTCAGGGGATAACTCCACAAACTTGTGACTAACCCTGCTCTGGAGCAGGGCCAGCAAGCCCTAGGCTAAAATTGGGGTTAGCCCATTTGGAATGTTGCCAGGATTGTGCCAGTGTGAAAGCCTTCTTAGCCTGGGGCTACCAGCTCCCTTAGCCTGGGGCTAAGTGCACTGTGAAAAGCCCTACATAATACCTACTCTTTGCTAGTACAAAATGACAAAGGTGCCTCTTTAGATAACATGGAGTGACATTAACACTCTAGTATGGATGCATAAGGGCAGAAGATCAAATTAATAATGTGAATTATCCTTATTAGAAAAATTATATTTCAGTATGTTTTATCTGACCATGCTCCAGATATTATAAATTAGTTTAAAATGAATGCTCTTAAGATGCTCAAATAACCACAACATTGTAGCTGAAGCATGATTCAAAACAGAGCCTAAGGCTTGGGAATGTTTTTTTCATGACTCTAAGAATTATGAAAAGCAAAAACTAAGAAATAAGATGTAATCCAAAGGTAGACCATTAATTAAAGTGGCCATGATCTTTTTTAGACTAGTGTGTTGAAAAACTTTAAGTTAAATTATACATGTTTGAAAAAAACAACAATATACTCTTTGTGGTAAACACACCTAAAGGTTAAATGAATAGATACAGACAATGCCACTGCAGTATTTCAATGTCCCCTTTTTGGTAGACATTGGCACGGTTGTAAATCACCTCTTGGCAACTTCTTTAAAAAACTTTATATTATATGTTTGTTCAAATTGACCAGAAATAGTGGTCCAGACTTGGTCAGTGTAAAATGATAGACCGCTTCTGCTAATGTACCAGTGTATGTGTGTGGCGGTGGTGAGGGGGTTAAAAAGAATAAGAAAAGAGAGTAAAGGAAGAGGAGAGGAGAGAGTTACGGTTGCTGTTAGAGCCTGTTATTGCCTGGTGGCTGTGACTTTGCTGCAAGACCTATGTGTGTGTGTGTGTGTGTGTGTGTGTGTGTGTCTTGACAAGGACACATAGCCTGGCAGCAACAGCTAGACAGGGACAGGACAGCCATGGGAAATATCATTTCTGCTTGTTAAACAACACACACACACACACACACACACACACGTCAGTGTAGCCTGCAGTTCTTAAAAATCACTGACTGTAGATAAAACCTGTAAATCAGCAGTGTATTTTATCATGTTGTTTCAGCATGACGATAGACAGGATTATGATATTTCAACATTGGTAATCGGCCATCTGTTATTAATAAATTCAAAGTACCAACATTTACTGTAAGTCATTCATTTTTGGGGCACTGAAATATATTCAGGTCTGTAGGCTAGAAATCTCAGCACTGTCACTGTAGGTGTGGTGTTCTCCATCAGAATATTCTGCTGATAGCTCAAGTCTGACTGATAAGGAATAAAAAAAACCTACATTAATGGATCAGTCAGAGTGTATTTGTGGGGGATTTAGGGATGATGATGGACAAAGTATCAACATCAGATTATATCTTTAAGGAGGAAAAACAGTTCTGGTCTTGACCTGAAATTTCTCTCTCTGACAGATTTCCATTGACCTTTCTGTGTACACACAATCAATGTATCTGTCATGTCACTGCTGCATTCTCATTGGCTGTGTCTGTGGGCTCATTGCTGCCTTTCAATTCAGGATGTCTCACACACACATGCACAAAGATTTAGACTTTTCCAACTGTTTCAGGCATCCATCGGTTTCCTTTCATTTCTGTACAGTGCATCAATTAGCAGACACTTGTGTAAAGGCAGGGGTATGCTATGTGTCATTTGACCACATCTGAAGGCAAAACTGTATGAAGTGGAAGTGATTGCTGGATTGTTGGTTTTGGAAAGCTGTTGTTATATATAAAAGCAGCTGGATAGCTCAGTGGGTAACACCACTGACTTTGGTGACAGGGCACCAATGTGGGCCCTTACCACTCATATCTAATGAGTGGAATACAAGAGTCACATCGGCTCGAACGCCGCCCGGGTCAACCTGGAAAAGGTGTGATGAAGAAAGGGCTGCCTAAGAAATACAACAAGCTGCTCATACCTGAGGCCCTGGAGACTGCCAAACAAAGACTCTGCACAACATGGGGCCCAGAAAGGAATTGGTAGGAACACCAGAGGTGCAAAGCACCAGCTGCTGGTAGATAGAGCAATCACTCGAGACTGTAAGACCAGACCAATCTGTGCACCGCCTGGATTGACTACAAGCCTACGACTCGATGCCTCACACATGTGTACAAATGAACTGTACAACATCAACAGGACCCTAAGAACCTTCATCAAGAACTCAATGGGGCTGTGGAAAATGACCCTAGAGGCCAACTGCAAGCCAATTGCACAAGTCACTATCAAGTGCGGCATATACCAAGGAGATGCTCTGTCCCCACTGCTATTCTGCATAGGTCTGAACCCTCTCAGTGGCTACAGATACCGGCTACGGAATGGAGCAACCATTAGCCTCCTCTACATGGATGACATCAAGCTGTATGCCAGGAGTGAGCGAGACGTCGGCCCATTGGTGTTAGGTCCCGTTTTTGTCTGGTTCCTGTTTTATTTTGAAGTCTTGTCTTTCTTCTTTCCAGTGTGTTCCTGCTCTTGTTTCTCTGTCCTTGATTATCCTCACCTGCTCCACATTACACACCCTGATTCCCTTGTCAGCCTCTTCCCTATTTATACCGGTCTCTTTCCTTTGTTCCCTGTTGGTTCATAGTTCTTGGTTGGATGTGTTCTGTGCTTCTAGTGCGTTGTTCACATGTTCCTGTGTTGGATGTATTTCTTGTGCTCCTGTGGTTTCCCGAACCTGGACTTACCTGCTTGCTTGCTTGCCTGCCTGCCTGTACCTACAAGTAAGCCTGCAATAAATGTTTTAACTGTTTGAGCCTCTGTGCCTGTTTGCATTTGGGTCCTTCTCCTGCTGGTCATACTACACATCATAACAATTGGTTTCTGCATGGCAAGTTTGTAAATGCACATGTTACAATATATTGGCAATCACACCATTTGCCTCCTCCCTCTCTGACTCTTGCTCCCTCCCTTCCTCTTCTCTCCAGCTTTTGAAGTGGCGAGCATGGAGAGATTAGCTTCACTTTATAGTCAAAGGGGGAATGTGATGATACAAACGTAACTAATCAGCAGTGGACAGGACAATACTGCTGGACTCCAGCTCTCTGCTGAGGAATGTATGACAGGACAGAAAAAGTTGCAACCACTGACCAGGGGAAATCTGACTGAATACTGTACACACACAACTCGGTGTGTGACTTTGTATTAGTCATCTTGTTGGGACAAATATCTCTTCAGAGACAGATGACCGCCCACCCAGAGCCTGGTTGTGCTCGAGGTTTCTGTCGCTTGTGCTTGCTCTTGGTGGGAATTGTTGGGTCTTTGTAAACATAAAGAGTCAGTCTAGACCTGCTGTATATGAAAAAGGGCCCTGAGATAATTTTGTTATATGGCGCTATATAAATTGAATTGAATTGAACTCTCCTCCCTTTTTGTGTGAGGGAAAATTATAATCATACTGCACCTATTGTGCATATTTTTCAAAAGAGGATACAACCATTTTGGGACTTTTTTTTGGAAAGAATCTAAGTTTCAGGTCTCTGGTTGGACCTTTCACTGGGCAGTGGTTGACTGACAGCTCAGACTTGGCATTGCTAGGAGACGCCTGTATGTTGATACCACTCAGAAAGTAAATGGTAAATGGAATGGACTTCACTTATATAGCGCTTTTCAACCTCAGTGGTTCCCAAAGCGCTTTACAGATTGGTCTCATTCACCCATTCTCACACACATTCACCCACCGATGTGACCGAGCTGCCATGCAAGGTGCTGGTGTAGGGACCACAGGAACACTGAACGCTCTACTTACAGCAGCCATGGAAGAAAGGACTGCTAGCCTAGGGTAAACAAGTCTATTTAGTGCTAGAGTCTACGACACAAAGTCTGCCTGCTAAGTTAACTTTAAGAGCAACGAAGCAAGTTAGCGCCATCAGAGGTGCAGGTCGGAGAGCTGAAAGAAAAATTCAAACCATGCAGTGTTCTGATACGCTGCATGATTTGAATTTCTCTTTCAGCTCTCTTTTTTTCTTTCTTCACACAACTATTTCTCTCAGTTATCGTGTGAGCAACTGAGTGCCACACCATGAATGCTTTTGATAAGAGGCTGGTTGAAAGTCCAGATGTCCAAAAGATCATCTCCTATTCCATTAAATTTTTTTCTTTAGCTTCTCATACAGCCCAATAAAAATTAAGAGTTGTTGTGTTGTTCTTGCTTCAATTGTTCAATTTGTATTAGGAATTCCTGTACGCCACCATGTAGTTATGTATAAAGAAACAAATGTGCTCTCATGCTTTTTTGCTGGTGGTTTGCTGGTTACTGCCACCTATTGATCATTTCTATCCACAGCTACGGTTAACAACCCCTCCCCTCTTTAAGACCACGTTTGAGTGTGGTTATTCAGAACTGGTAGAAACACTTTCACAAACTTGTTTTGGGGTTAGTCTTCAGCAAATTTGTATAAATGGCTATAAAAGTAAGGAACAAACTGATCTCCTGGAGTTCAAAGGAAACCAACATTTTTCAGTTGCGTGACTCTGTCTGGGACATTAAGTAACCTTTGACACTGACTTATATCAGAAAACAAGCAACTGCAACAACAATGACAAGTTTTTATTACTCTCCCTCCCTCCCTCCCCATCACTGCCAAACAGTGGTGTGCACTGGATGAAAATAATGAGGTCTCTTTTTCCCCAGAAAAGCATATAAGCTGACTGGAGCACAGATACATTTTGACTTGGCAAGAGAACATTTTAGCCTTCATCACCGAAATGGGTCATAGCACTCATCTCCTTCCTCGGGCAGCTGAAAAGGAGGGGGTTGCTGGTGATCTGGGACTTTGAAACTGCAGTTTATGAGGAGTTTTTGACGTAACTGAGAATTGGCCACAAAGTTTTTATGTCACTGGAAATTTTTTGTAATGTGGGTTATTTTGAATGTTTTTGACATCATTATACCTTACTAATCAACATTAGTAAGGTGACAGATCTGGTGATGCAGTGACATAACTATGTACAGACAACACAAGCAAACAAGTTTCCAATTTACAGTAACTATTTCCTGTACCACTTATTTGTAAGAGAAACCTAAAGTAAAAGCACTAGAAATGGCAGTTACAATCGTCCATTGCACTGGACTGTGCAAGCATAACTATGGTAACCAAGAAGAAGCTCTGCAAAATCAAATAGACTTCTTAAACTGGAGGTTTAGCGTTCCATTTTCGTTTTGTTTAGGGCCCTCCTTTTGACTATAAATAGTCAAAGTATAGTACTCTCCCCCCAATATCTAAAAACTATTTATTTATGGCAAACAAAGGGGTGAAAATAAGCCACTCTCTAATATGGCCCCACTCCAGGTTCCAAATAATTCAAATAAATATGAACTGATCAGATGATGTTGAAGCCTGATATGTTTGAGATCAGATGTCTTTTTCAAAGTGTAAATATATTAATTAGCCTATATATAGTTTGCACAACTATAACTAGCAGAGCCGGTATGCCAGCAGCTGTTGCACCAATCAGCATCACCGTGAGTATTGCTCCTCACCTTTCAGCATTTTAACAGGCAAATTAACTCCACAGTAAAGATACAAAGAAAATAATTTGCTTATCTTTTCAGACCCCCTAAAAAATGGATTTTCAGATTCTTAGCAGTTCCAATGAGTTAAGGGGTCAGAAACCCTGAGTTCTCCCTGTGTTTTCCCACACAGCTGGTAAGCTCTTTTACTTTTATAAGCTAAATTGGCTTTTACATGCAAGGTGACATGAACAGTTACTATATGATATGTAGGCCTATGCAGCACGTCATCTTCAGTTCATGAGTGATCTGAACTCACACACTTATTAGACACACATTGATTTGCATGCTACAAACAAAGCACTGTTCATTTGTACATTTCGTGTCATACCTATTGCCTTATCAATGTCTTTGGATTTTTTCCCCACGGTTAAAAGCTTTTAAAATGGAGACTATTTCTAAATTATATTCTGTACTGGCATTTCTTATTACTTGCCCATTGACATATACACTGCTACTGATATCTGTGATGAGATCAAATCAGCTCATAATATTGGTCCTCTGATTTATCAGTCAGGCTCTATATGTGAGTACATGTATGTATTATTGTACGTATTCTAGCTTCTTGTAAACACTCATATCAAAGGTTCTGAGTTGACCAGAGCAAGTCAAAGAGTGGTAGTGAATAGCAGGGCAGTGGAATATTCCTACTGCTGGACTGACACACTGACACTGTGATGGATCACAGTTCATGCATGAACTCTGACAGCATGACAGCAACCAATCCAGCCTTTATGCAGCACTTTGAGCAGCGAGGGTGCACATGAAATCCCTCTCTGCTTTTCTAATTGCAGTTTGGAATATTCAAACATTAACATGGTGAAACGCATTAGACAGAGATCAAATCATATTTGTCTCCCTAATTTCAGTATTTGCATGTTAAATATATGTCTAAAAATACTGTAAGGCAGACAGCATAGACATAGAATAGACAAATGTGTAAATGCCAGCCAAACTCATTATTTGAAATGTCACATGCATTTCACAGTTCCTCTGGACCTTAGGCTGTGTTCACATGTATGCCTTAACTATGAGCACAAATGTCAACCTCTCCATTTTAATTCCAAGTCTTATTTCAGGGATTTCTCACAGCAACAACTTGCAAAAAAATCTGTCAGAAGATCTGTGGCAACGTGGCTGTAAATCCACCATAGCTGACAGCTAGCCTACATCTGAATAAAATCCAATGTTAATGCTACTTATCTAGTTTAAAAAGGAGCTTTACACTGTTTTTTAATGGGAGGTTCTCCCGTTTTTCCCATTCTGCCGACACTGCATGAATCCAGTATTAGTAGTTCAATCAAGAATAAAATTGTAACAACCCTACATATCCAAACACCAGGGAACTGACACTTGTCATAAAAATGAACATGTTGCTGTTTCATGGGGCTGATGAAGTAATGTGTTAATCTGCTGTCAATGACCTTGTAGCTAAGACATGTTTCATTGCTGATACAATTTTGACATATTATACAATTACATGCATGTTTTTACTGTCTTCTTTAGCAGTCATTGCAATTAACATATCTACACTGACAGCACGCAGAGTCAGTTTGGGTGAAGAGTTCTCTCAATTTGTCTCTATTTCTGAAACATCTGGAGCATTCCTCTGTTAGTTGAAAACTGCATTCAACCTTTAGCATATTGTTTATGTTAGGAATTAAGGACTGTTCAAATGTTCCTGACACAACAGATACTCACTGACATAGTAACATCTTTTTCTTTATATGACACCACACAAAACACTTTAGGGAAAAGTCCTCTTCTTGGGAACCGAGAGTCACTAAAATAAAGTAGGAAGCTCTTTGAATGGGAACAAAGACACTAGAGATACAGTATCACTGACAACCCAGGTATAGAATCAGACAAAACAGATTAATACTGGCTATAACCAGGCTGCATACTCATTTTAAGGATTAAAGTTGTAGAAAAGTCACAAAAGTTCGTCCTCTGACTGTAGTCACCTTTAGCCTCATTGCTGTATATTGTGTTACATTATGCTATGCTGCCTTGGATAATCTTATGTTCGATTATTAAAGCATTATGCTAGGTTAACTGTGTTTGTTTAAAAAGCTGGAGAGAGTCACCTTACCTTTGCTGGAGTTATTTCCTGCATGCTCAGTGGATTTGTCCTCTAGGGCTGGAGGTTGTGTCTGCCCATTCAATCCTTGCCCTAATCCATCTGAGAAAGCCTGGCTCTGGTTCTGGCGTGATATGGATCTCTGGACCAGGTTCCCCTCACTGCCTGCCCTCATCAGCCTCTCTCCGATCCGCAGCATGCATGAGCGATTACCCTGCAGCTCGTTTCTCAAGCTGGGGCTTTTAGACCCCGCTGATCCGGGTCGACCCAGATGTGTGGAGGACTTGGACATCTTCCCTGCTGGGCTGAGCAGAGTGCTAGTTAGATATTCCAGGGTTAGTCTGGGTCCCTTGTTCGCTAGTCCCTCTTTTCTTATTCCCTTAGCTCTGCTTGCTTCTTCTTCTTCTTCTTTTCTTGTCTGCTCCTCTTGTTTCTATCCCTCTTGTTTCTTGTCTGCTTCTCTTCTGTCTCTTATTTCTTTCTCTCACGTATAGAGGAGGAGAATTTTGTGTGTCTGTCAGGTTTTGTTATCCAACTGTCTTCTTCCTTTTGGTTTTTGGAACATGAAGAGTTTGGGGATTTTTTGTTCTTCTGTCTCCTTCCTCTCTATTTCTGGACGTTGTTTGTGATGATGTCTTCGTTTTGTCAGGTTGTCTCTTCAGCTTTGCATTAGTCTTTTTTCTACCCTCTTAATCTCCTGTGCTCTTCTATTATTTCTGCCACAAATTGCACAATGCTGTTCTCCAGTCTTGTATCATTCTTTCCCTTTTGTCCTCCTTCTTCATCCCTTTCCAGACCCTTGTATCTTTATACCACTGGACTGCCCCTGTGTTTACGGCAGTGATCAGTGTGCAAAGAAGTAGCTGTTCACAGAGAGCAAAGCCAGTTCACTGTGTTATTCCCACTCTTTCTCCCGCTATCTCTCTGTCAGCAGTGTGCTCCCTTTGTGAGGCTGAACTTCTCTGGGAGAGCTCTCTGTCTCCCCACACATTCTCCCTGCCACCACCTTCTCTTTCTTTCCCTCTCTTTTTCCCACTTTGAAATCTATCTTTTCCTTTTTAATTCCCCCCTCTGCTCTGTTCTCTCTTCCTTCCACCTCTTTTGATTCAGCTGTTAACAAGATGGCTGTGCTGTTTACACCAGTTCACACCATGTTAATCTGTGTCTGTCTCAATTCTCACATTAGCCTAAATTAAAAACTGTCATCTTCTTTGCTTTCAACACTTCACCTTTTTCTACTTCTTTTCATGCCTCTTCTTCTACCAAAACTATCCATTATCCATCCAATACTTCTTTAATCTTCCAGTTTCCAGTAAGTGATCTTGGTGTTATTCCTTCTGACTGTTATAAATATAGGCCGCCCGCAGAGCTCTGGCACCCTAAAACTAAAAGAGTCTCACTTCACTGGTAAGGATAAGAGAGGCGGCTGGAAAAAAAAAAAAAGTCAACTACTTGAGGGCACCACACCTCCGCGCTCTCGACTATATATATATATGTGTGTGTGTGTGTATATATGTGTATATGTATGTATATATATATATATGTGTGTGTGTGTATATATGTGTATATGTATATATTGTCAAGTAGATTTGAGACCCCAGAACATTGCCTCCATTAAGCAACCTAAACAGAACTCTAGAATCCCAATGAACACCATGGACTGTTTGATAAAGAAACAATAATTGCTTTTTATTGCATGCTGTAATTGTAAACAGGAACCTGTCTGCTTAAAAATTAAGCATTAAGAAGTTTAACTGTGATCATTCTGATGCTCTGTGTGTGTGTGTGAAAAGAGGAAGTGCAGATGGACATTGTGAAGCAATAGCCTGTCAGGCCAAAGCAGGCCAAAGTTTAGCGATGATGACAGTACCTCGAGTTTGAAAAGATGCATGGCTCAGGGTTTTGGACATGTGTGTGCGTGATTTTAGCACACACACCGAACGATGGTGTGACAGATGAGGTAATGGCTCAAGCTAAGATAATAGACAGAGTTTGGAGGAGAAGAACGGAGAGCGGACAGGACGGACAGCTGGACAACATCTGGGCACTGAAGCCTGTACTCAGCCAGCACACAAGGACCCTGACAGATCGGCAGCATCTACTGAGGAACACAAGGAGACTCAGAGAACGGGCCGTTTCTGATCAGACCGGTCCTTGAGCCAACACCTCAAAGGACCCTGATGGACCAGCAACATCTACTGAGGACAGCGAGAGAGACTGACTCGGAGAACGGGCCGTTGCTGGGCCAAATTTGGAACAGGGAAACCAACGCTTTCCCTGCCAACAACAGAGGAAGACGATGGAGGACTTCTCTGACTTTGTACTGAGTTGGGACTTCCAAAGAGGACTCTTTCTCCATGGCTGGTGGACATTTTGCAAGAGGGCCACTGCTAAAGCTCCCTACCCCCAAAAGACCAGATAAGTTAGAGATTTAGGTTTAGAATTAGATGAGAGAAAGTGAATAATTTTGATTATTGTTGAACTGATTGAATTTTTGATTTATAAAGCTGTTGCTATAACCCTGCTAATATTCCTGCAATAAATATAACAAATAAAGCAAAGTAAAAATTGAAGTGCTCCTTTAATATAAGCTTCTCCTGACTGTAAAACATTAAGTAACTGGTTGCTCAATAACAATGAGGTTCTAAAAGGTTATTTTAATTTTGTTGTCCACTATAATATTATAAAACCGAGCCTTTAAAACCCAACCTAGTGCTCAGATCTATAAGAGGAAAGCTGCCGTTAACGGGCGTGTCTGGTGATTAAAACTGACAGAGACTACTCAGTCAGGTGTGGTTACCAGGGGAGGTAGGGTAGACGTTCAGAAGTAGGCAGTGAGAGGCTAGGCAAGTTTCCTCGACACCAGCTTAAACAGTCTTTAGAAATTCTAATAGGGCAAGATCCCATAGAACTATAGACTCAGCCCCTTGAAATGGAGAGCTGGTCCAGAGAGTCCTGTACAGGCTTCTATCCTGGCGATCTAACAATGTATGTATGTGTATATATGTATATGTATATATATATGTGTATATGTATATGTATATATATGTTGACTTTGGTTCAGGAGATTGGGAATTCGATTCCCGGTCAGGGCGCCAGTGTGGGCCCTTAGGCAAGGCCCTTAATGATACCTGCCTACCTCATAGCTAATGAGTGGTCGAAATACAAGAGTCACACTGGTTTGGACGTCGCCCGGGTCAACAAGGTCCATGTCAGGTGTTGGGGAACCAGGACAACCTGATGAGAAGTGGGCTACTGGAACAAGATCAAGGCATTCATGGAGTAGATCAGAGAATAAGGAATGCTACTACACAAGTAACCCCAGTGACAGGGGTTATATGCAGATGATGTGGGACCTATGGATTCTTCAAAACCCAACATCTAGACTAACTAAGAAACAACTAGTAGCTCAGTGTTCCAATATCCACAAGCAGCAACTGCTATTACAACTAGAGATTGAAGAGGTACAATATGAATGCTACGGCAAGGGGGAGCAAGGACAGATAGGGTGAGATATCATCATCATCATCCCCACCTGAGATTGGGAAGCAAGCCCCAATAACAACAAGCCTATACAATGCAGAGAGGCTTAACACAAGAGCAGCTGACCTGAGAGTGAAGATCATAACCAAGCTGGACACCTGGAACCTCTGTGGCCGACTACCAAGACTAAGTGAAGTACCCGCTGAATGTCTACTAGAAGATGTGAATGCAGCACTACAGACAATCCCTACTGCGACCGTCACTGACACCAACAAGCTGATATACACCACAGCGACAGTGATCCTTGAGATGCATGGTTACAAGATGTGCAACAAAAGCCATAAGGAGCAGTATCCTCCATGGAGAAGGAGGCTGGAGGCCAAGATTGAGGCAACACAAAGGGAAGTTAGCCAGCTATCAGAACTACAGAAAGGTGTGATGAAGAAAGGGCTGCCTAAGAAATATGACAAGCTGCCCATACCTGAGGCCCTGGAGACTGCCAAACAAAGACTCACAGCCCTGGCCACCCGCCTGAAGAGATACACCAGAGAAGCAGAAGCTAGGAGAATAAACAGAATGTTCTCCACCGAACCATCCAAAGTATACTCTGAGTGGCAGGGTAATAATAACATGACAACAGACCCACCAAGGCTGGAGACTGAGCAATACTGGAAAAGCATGTGGGGGAAAGAGTCATCACATAACACCAATGCCAAGTGGCAAGTGGATCTGAGAACAGATCACAGCAACCTCCCTGAACAGGATCCAGTAACGACCATTTTGCAGTGGGGAGAAGGATTTTGGCAGGCCCAGTGTTATGCGACCAAAAGGAACCCCACCCCACCCTGAGACACTTCAAATTCATTGTGGTTGCTTCTTTGGGTCACTGGATGGCACCCTAGAAAGCACATGCTTGTAGT
>LKNJ01006662.1:0-16049 GCA_002120245.1 Maccullochella peelii
GACCTATTTTAGACTCAATGTAGTGATATATTTCAGCCACTGGGGGGGGGCAATGCCCCCCCTGCCTCCCCGCAAACTCCGCCTATGTTCAACTCTCCTAATTATTTCTGTAACAGTGACATTTGTGCTTACACACTAACTGTGACCTTTACAGGTAATTGGCATTTTTCCCCCCTTTTCATTAACAACACCCTGACCAAGGTCATTCATGTCCTGTAAAATGGCCACTTTGTGATTAAGTACATATATCTTGTTCCCTTTAAAGAGTAACTTAACCCTAGATCCACATTTTTGAGTTCAATTACAGTAACTTTATTACACTATCTATTGATCTTGGTCCCATTTAATTTCTAAAGCTATTTCCCTCTTTCCAGAGAAAATCCAGTAGTTCTGTCCACTTGACTCCCCCAAAAAAGTCATTTCAAATATGACGTAACGTGGGACACTCCGCCCTAAAATCTACGAGGCGATGTCACGTTCACGCCCCACCCCTCAACATAAACAGTATATACAGGAATCAACTGTCAGCAGTGTAGACAGTATGGAGTATGAAAGGTTGAGAGCGTGCAACTGTAGTAGTAGTAGTAGTAGTGGTTCATCAGTGTTCACCTCCACTCTCCCTACCACTCATTCATGTCCCCTGTTCTGACACTCTCCACTGCCTCCACTACCTCTGCTGCATCCTTGCTAGGCTAAGCTAATAGGGATGTGAGACAGGGTTCAGAATGCATTTTTTGAATTTGTGAACATATAACAAGGTGTTAAGTTGCTCATTAAGTATCCATCAGGTACAGTGCATTCTGCAGACTACAAATAACAGCATGCTTTGGCCATATCTTGCCCAAGGAAACCAACCAGTACTCTAAAGGCTCTGTCACCTAAACAGTAACATTTCACACTGAAATAAACAAATTTCAATGAAATAGCCACGAACTGTGGATTTGCTCACATGGGTAGCAATAGCAGGTCATCTTGACGGTGCTGGTCTTTGGAGAGCGCTGTAGAGCCCAAAATGAAGGAAGCTTCCATAGCTTGTTAGTGGTGTGTTTATCATATGGGAGTATAAACTTCTCCACAAAAGAGGAATAGTTATGAGACAGGAGTTGATGATACAAATACGGCCTTTGAATAAACTGTGTGAAATATTGTCCCATTAGCGACCAAACTAATTAGCTTGCTGACCGACAGTCAGCTATTTAGCTTCTTTTTTTCTGTGTGACCGGGCCTTTACACTGAAATATTACCCTATCCAAGGTTTGGTGTATGTGATTATTTGATTTCGGTAAACACAAATGTACACATATTGTGCACAATGTAAGCACAATATCAACTGAAGGTTGAAAAAACTATCTTTTGAGGCCCTGTACAAGACAAGACAGGGCCTTAAAATAAGGTGAAAATGAAGGAGTCTTTAGGTCCTCATCATTTCAGTTGAAAACTGATTTGTGACAATTATCACAAGTTGTTCTGCAGTGCAAACCCAACTGTAACAACTACAATTACCTTGTAGTAAAAGTACCAAACTTTTTGGAAGTCAGATGAGAGGTACCAGCTGCTGTGGGAAATTATGGGAAATATAAGACTCACATCCTGACATAAGTTCAATAAGTGATTGCCTTTTTTGCTGGCGGCAAAGTCACAGAATATTGACAATCGCTTCCCTCGACAGAACCTATGCCCAAAGCCACGAGGCTCGGAGTAATGGTGAGGAACATAACACTATCATTATGTGTTGCCGACGGTGCTGGATTTTCATCGTCGACTCCTGCGATGGATTCCTCAACAAAAAGACTGAGATCACTGTTCACACAAACATCAAATAAAGATTACAGATTTGCCATAAGAGTCTTTAAACTCAATATCAGCTGAGCAGATCAATTTGTGTTGTTTTCCATCAGTACTGCCTTTCTTGTATTGCCCAGCATGCAGTCTTTTACTCTTATAGGGGTGTTTAGGTATACTCATTGTAACAGCATCAGTCAAAATGTCAGTATAACAGCAGTAATGATCATCATATGGATCCATTATCATTTCATGGCACCCATAGTTCATTTTTACACATTTGTTTACACTTTACTGCCAATAATCTAGCAATGCTTCAAAATGTATCCCCTCATTACCCCCCTTTATTTTCTTATTGCAGTGTTTCACAACAACTTTTGGCTTGTGAGTTATGAGCAGCAGCAGACTTTTCTCGTCATAATGTCTTTGTATGTATCATCAGGTTCCTTTTTCCTTTTCACATTACCGGTACTCAACTTGATGAACTGATTTGAAGAAGGTCCAAAAGAGGAAAGGAGAAGAGGAAGAGGAATTCCTTCCTTCAAAAGAGGATTTTTTTTTTTTTTTTTTTACAAAAAGAGCAAAAATTAGAGAAAAGTCAGACAAATAAACATAATTTTGAGTGATAGAACACAATTTTGTATCCCTTTATTCATCTGGTGACCCCTCAGATTTTCATCCATGAACAGATGCATACTGTCATCTCATCAGCAAAGTCATGTTCTATATGTTATCAACTCTGCTCTGCAGCTGTATGTATAATAAGTGTACTATTTACTGAAAATCAATAATTGTCTGCACCAATACTCTGTGTTTGTCATTACAATAAAAGGCAGCTGACAAAAGCAGAAAAACTGAAAGTGTGGATTAAGCAATATGCTAATATGCTATGTGATGCACACCTGATACAGGAAGCCCAGTAATCGAAACTCATTTACTACTGTTAACAAATAATTAGACAGTAATGGGCTTATCTGTTTAGCTTAGGCTGCAGTTAGTCTTTACACAACCTGGTGTGAAGTAAGAACTGTGTATCTGTGTAGAAATCGACCCATTTACTTGAATTTGTACAGGTTTCATTTGCTCAACTGCGATAAAATTCAGCCAAGAGATAAGAAACCATCTGATCTTTAAGTCCAGTCAGAAAATAAATGATTCAAGGACCATTTTGGAGTGTTGAGAGTAGATGCTTCTGGTCAACACCTTTGAGATCCCCGTAGAGAAAAGATCTTTTACATCTCTCGCTCTAGTAGGACTGCAGCTCATCCAACCAGAGATTATAACAGGGGACAGGAAATCAATACTTTCAGGAACAGAAAAGAACGAGTAGGTACAGAAAGTTTCCTCTAGTTTCCTCAGTTTAAGTGCATTTCACCACTGAAGAAAAGACACTGTTGATGATTTATATTTAGATTTTAGAATCATTTTAGCCAGGAAGAGTTGCATTGCAGTATTTTGGATATATGGCGATAAATAAATGTAATGAACCTGAACTGGAAACCTTATCTGAATTGAGTAAGTACAACTTACTGTATGCCATGTCACAAATAAGAGGCATATTTCTTCTGATTCACTGAGTTTTATTTCACACCCCCCAGGAGTCACCCAGCATGCCAAAACAATTGTCCAAAACAATACCTGGGTAATATCAGTCCTTTCCACAGGGTCTGTGAAAGCTGTGTGACCTCTCTTCATCAGCATCAATAATATTGCATAATTCTACACAACGATTTATATTACTGTCTTTCAAAATGCATTTATTTTTGTTCATGCAGATTGTGTAACATCAGTCAACTTAGAGATATATAATACCATTTTTATTTTGTCACTCTAGGTTTTTGCATCAGACTGAACTTTCAGCGAGCAGACGAATCAATACAGGGCATTACTCTGAAAAACATTAACATTATGGCCTCCCGCATGCATCATTGCAGTTTTCTCAAGCTGAAAATTGGCTTTCAAACCTCTGAGCAAGGTTCAGATAATTCCCTTTAGATTTCCATGGTTTTGGCGACGCTGTATATTTCACAAGCTATTCCCTTGTAGAAACAAAAAAAAGTTCATGGCCACGATATTTCTCTGTCAAATTGCAGGAGGAAGACGGAGCAGGGAGGCAGGGTCAGTGATGGAGCACTTTGCCCTGAGAGGCACGGAGTGACTTGCAGCCAGTCATAAAGGGGACGACACTCTGTGAAATGGCAGGAATCTCATTTTGCTGCCCCATTTTCACAAGTTTCATTATCATACACCTCTATGTCCTGGAGACTGGAGGCATCTGTATCGTCCCCTGCGCTGCTCTCACTGTTCCTGAAGGCGAAAGCTCCTAAAAAGGGATACACACTGTCTGTGAACAGGTCTCTGATGTTATAATAAGGGAGTTCTGGGTCTTGTCTTTCAGGCTTAGTGATACACTGTTCCTCCATGGCTTTGTTTCTTTGATAGTACTTTGAAAACTTATTGAAGATGATGGTGATGGGCAGAGCCACCACTAACAGGCCACAGATGATACACAAGGTGGCTACTATCTTCCCAGCCAGCGTCACCGGGCATGTGTCCCCATAACCGACTGTGGTCATCGTGATTGTGGCCCACCACCAGCCTGAAGGGATGGTCCCCAAATCTGTTTCCTCCTCTTCCTTCTCTGCAAAGTAGATGAGGGCGGAAAAGATGGAGATCCCCACCGAGAGGAAGAGAAGGAGCAGACCCACCTCGTGGTAGCTGTGGCGGACAGTGGCACCCAGCGCTCGCAGCCCGATGGAGTGGCGAGCCAGTTTGAGGATCCGGAGAACCCTCATGAGGCGCAAAACTTGCACCACCTTCCCCATGTTTTCTAAGTCCTCATTCTCCTCTGCGCTCTCCTCGTCAGCTGTTTCCAGAGCTAAAGTGGCGTAAAATGGCAAAATGGAGGCAACATCGATGATGTTTAAGGGGTTTCCGAGGAACTTCCTGCAGGAGGGCGCAACAATCAGCCTGATGATGAACTCGGCGGAGAAGCAAGCAATGCAGATCTCCTCCAGGATGGCCAGGACGGGGTCCTCGATGGGTTTTTCATTGTTGTCCACACGCTGAAACTCAGGCATGCTGTGGACACACATGGCAACGATAGAGGTCAACACCAAGCTGAGGGAGGCCACGGCGATGATCTTTGATGCTCTTGAGTGACCGGGATCCTCCAGCCTGAGCCAAACATAGCTCCTCACTTCTGCACACCAGGCACCTTTGAACTTGGCCAGGTCTTTATCGAGAGCAGAGAGCTCCTCAAAGGACGAGTCCAAGTTCGGCGGCTGCTGGTCGTCGCTCCTGATGTCCCAGTCCCTGTCCTCTATGTAATCCTTCCTCTCATGGTACCAGTAGCTACAGCAGGGGCTCAGGTGGAGCTCCTGGATGCCCCAGTACTCGATCTCCTGGCTAAAAGAGAAGATGCAAAGCTCCTCCATAATGTGGATACGTCCCGTGTAGTAAAAGTTGAGCACGCAGAGGAAAACCCGGGGATTCCTGTCGAAGTAGTACTCCTTCTCAGCTGGGCTGTAGTCGTCACACAGTTCCAGGATCGCTGCCTCGTTTTGGCAGCGCAGCAGACGAGCCAGGCGTGTGTGAGGGAACCGGAGCAGCGTGTCCGGGTCCATTTCGTGTCGCACACCTCCCACGTTGAGGTGGACCTGGTCCTCCTCATTCCCCCGCCGGTGGAGGATTTGCCCATACCCCATGGTCCTGATGATACGCACAGAGACATTACGACAAGAAATTAGGTCTATCAGTTTTTTGATTTTTTTATGTCCCACAAGCGTCAGGATTGTAAGTGGTACATTTATGTGGAGAGACGTCTATCAAGACGTATTTGACTGCACTGTTTGTAGAACACATTAGTCCTCTGAAGGAAAAAAAATCAATATAGCACACACAGGAAATGGCTTGAGCTGGAGTGAGTGAAGGGGCGTGATGTGCTGTCACTTCTTTGAGGGCTCATGTACAGGATTATCACCAGAAAAATCAAATTACAGAGCGGACTAGACTAACTCAGAGGAAATAAGAGGCAACAAGTTGAAACTGAACCCATGCATCATTTTAAGCAGTTATTAAAGCCAGAGACTGTTTTCTAGCATGTGTTGATGTCTGTATTGTTCTGTGGATATGACCTAATATCTACTCTCCTAGAAATTCAGAGCAACGTGCTGGTTTGCATACTGAAATCAAGATCTAACATTTCATTTACCAAATCCGATTTGCAAATAAGTCTTTTACTTTTAATTTGACTAAAACTGAATGGAAAACGTGAAGCTGACACGTACCTGCACTTGGAGCCTTTCTTTCCATGAAAATAACTTTCATCCAGGTGGTTTAGTTTTCACATTCTGTTAAAACGCCACACACACAGCAGGTCGGTGGAGGGTGTGCGGTGCCTCAGCTTCACGGACGGGACAAGAGGAGCTGCTGGAGGCGGGACAGCAGAGCAGCGGCAGTTTGTTCCCTTACAGGGAACAGGGAGGGGCGAGAGAGGAGGAGAGGGGAGGGGAGAGAGAGAGAGGGAGGGAGTTGTAGCGACCGCACAGATGTAGGAACACCCTGCGAGATATTACTGTAATATTACATTTTATTAAGGTATGACCATAACATCCCTAAACTGTAGGTTAGTTCTGTTGTGACATTTAATCTCTGCGATTTATTATAAGATCATAGGACTTTCTTTTAGTAAGGAGTGCAACTGCAATAATTTTATGTATGTTTAATATATATCTTTTTTAAATTGCACTTGTATTTGTGTGAAACTACTGCAACGAAAGGCAGGTGACCACAGCTTGTCTTCATGCTGGAGGGAGAAAAGTAAGTGAGAAAGCACTGCTGGCAGGCTCACTGCCAAACCAGGCAGTAACACTGTATTTGGCAGCAAAGGAGAAATACAACATACCTTTATAGTGGGAGCAGATTTAAAACAACTATTGTGAGTGCTGTTGGTTGTGACTGCACTCACAACAGTTTGACAATCTGTAATGTATAAAATAATTTGGCAAGTGTTTCCATCCCTCATTTTATTACCGCAAATAAAAACACCCTCAGAATCTCCCAGCTGTGCTGCTTACAGCATAAAACCAGTTCTTCTTCCTTAAAGCACCAAACTCTTGCAGGCTGTTGTGAACTTGATCTCTGTTCTACTCCCTAAAATTAAAGTGGCATTTTAACATCTCTCTCTGTCTCATTAGGTTAAATACACATTTGTGCCCCTTTTCAGCACAGGGTTTGTTAATGGAAGTTTAATGTTAATGGAATCAGCCAAGGCTGAATTACCAACTGAGCAAAGTGGGTCACTGACCCATGCAGGACCCAGACCCACAGGTTCACTGCTTGTCATTGTTTTTGGTAATTTGGTGACTTAAATACAATGTCAACTGAAGCAGGTCCTGATCTTGTGGCCTTGACGGGCCCTGCGACAAAATTTTGAGATTAGTCATTATTAGCATTATTAGTCGATCAACATAAGATTAATTGGTAACTCTCAATAAACATTCAGTCATTCATGTATCGTCTTTAACTCTTTTAAATTCTCCACAGACTCAAAAAAGGGATCTTCTTCTGTTTGTTGTTTCTGTGTTACACCTCAGTATATGATCATGGGTACATATTTAAAACATATTTTATTCCACATTTCATTTTCATTCTTCATACCGAAACATTGACTAAAGCTCTATGTTGTAACTTAGCATACTGATTTATTTTTGCTCTTCTGCAAATCATCCAAGATAAAGATAAGATCAAATGAACTTCTTCAAATTTAAGTCCAGTGCAATCAACCACTTTGCAGTTCATACGGAGTCTCAGTTCAGGACAGATTACAAGGCACAGGTTCACACAATTATCCCTATCAGGCTGTAAAAGGATCCACCTGTGATTTATTGAGCAGGAACCTCCCTCAACCTGTTAAAAGGGTAGGCTTGTAGAATTTATTTTCACCACACACTCCATTAAGAAAACTGCAAGAACAGGGACTCTATGGTTACCAGTTTCCCAGCGCTTGTGCCATGGGTCATTTAGTTGGATTGGGGTTTGTATTTTTGATTTTATCCATTGCTTTTGCTCAAAGTTTAAGATTTTTCTTGCTACTTTGAAAAACGATTTAATCTCTTTTCAGGTGGCTTATTCTCCTGATAGCAGTTGTAAACATAGAGGCTCAAAAGAAGCCCTCTATAAGTATGTTTTTGTCTTATTATTTCCTTAAACACGGTCAATATATATATATATATATATATATATNTTTTTTTTTTTTTTTAACTATACTGTATGCTACTTACTAATCTAAATGTTTATCCCAGATATCGTCTCAAAATGCTTGGGGAACGTCATGCGTGTGGATGTTGGCCCACTTGGAGGAAATCTTCTTGAAGTAGCTGTTCTCTTTAGTGAGTGGACACTTCTCAATTTTTTTTTTGTTTTTTTTCTTTTTACTTTCTCACTTTTTTCTTCTAAGTGTCTGCTTTCCCTCCTCAGATAACTCTGCCATCCTGCTTACACCAAGTTTAGCTTCTCAGTGTGGCTTCAGTATGAAAAACCAGCTGGGCAACGCCATGATTTATGTCTCCCTTCAAAACTGTTTTGCTCAAAATGTGGTAACAAGACTGAAGATATGATTTTGTAGAACGGTGCCAAATGTGCTTTATAATGTGGTAATCATTTCCAGTCTTATTTCCATGTGTTTGTAGAAAGATGAAGCGTTCACAACAACATTAAATCTTCGACTGCACGGGAACCGGATGGTTGAAGACAAGCTGTACCAGGTGGCTGAAACCTGCCACTACCCTACCTGGGCCTCCAGGGAAATTGTCTGTGACCGCAACTACATGGAGGCAAGAGAATGCAGCAGGACTCTCGGGTCATGTTCCAGTCTATATAAGTGGCTTTATGTCCTGTATGAGCATAAAGGCTGGTACATTTCATGTCACTGCAGAGGGGAGAGTAACACTTGGTGTGGTCTCATTTCTAGGTGTCTGTGAAAAGGGCAGCTGCCACTGATTATGTCCTGCCTCAACATCCTGTCCCAGGGGCTAATTCAAGGTTTGGTGATCCTCGACGAGCTGCTGAGGTTCGATGAGATCCTTTAGTCCTATTAATCTGGAAACATCTTATTCTGTATTTAATGGCATGTCTTGATATTTGCCGTGCAGAAACAGCCGATAGATGCAGGATTCATGATCACGACGCTCGTGTTCTTTACTCCTGCGGAGAAGCTTATGAAGGTGGCTGATGCCCAGAGAAGTGGTTATGGGATAGCAAACACTGCTACAAGGCTGTTTCTGCGAAGTCCAAAGACTTCGCCTGAAACGTACACCCTGAATGTAAGTGGACTGCAGTTAAATTTCAAACAAGCTTTACTTGATGTCTTCCCCTCAGATAGGCTCTGGTTAAATTACTTTCGGCCCATTAGATAACTTGCTACGTGCTTACACTTGGCAGCCAGTAACTATTTGATTTGGATCAAATACTGTAATTGGACTGCCTCTTTTTAAATGAATTCCTTTGTCTGAAATCTGGTTGGTGCAGTTAAATCCACTGGTAGGCATTATATTTAAATGGACTAAACAAAATGTTTATATATGATGATCTGTAACCTCACCCCACAGGTAGCAGGGGTGCCTATGACTGTGCTCAAAACTTCAACTATATTTGAAAAGAAGTGGCTGGCGACTCAAATCGATGCAGCAGCTGTTTGCCCAACACTGGAGGGTAATGTTTGCAGGACATGAGGTCATGTCTTGTTCTCTCTGGGAATCTGAAGCTCAAATTTGGGGGGGGTGGTTAGCAAACAGGACAGAGTTAACAGTCAACAATTGAACTTGCACACTATGGGTGTTTTATAGGCTGATTCCAGTATTTTAGACTTAACATATTACTATAAAACCAACAAATTTCTCTACTAGATTTTCTATCCTGGCATTGTGGGGAGGGACTTTAAAGGGCACTTTAACCTTTATGTTAAAGTCTAACTTGTAACAAAGTTGGACATTCTGTCAGTGTAACGTTCAGAAAACAACTACTCCTTTGTAATTGAATAACTTAAACATAACTTTTTTCCCTTTGTCTGTAAAGGAAAGACTTGGTCCTAATAGTTTGGTTTTGTGTACAGGTGGTGTTTACTTCACTCCAGACACAATCAGCTGGTTC
The DNA here is from genome assembly GCA_002120245.1 of Maccullochella peelii. NCBI lineage: Eukaryota > Metazoa > Chordata > Actinopteri > Centrarchiformes > Percichthyidae > Maccullochella > Maccullochella peelii. The sequence goes on from LKNJ01006662.1 coordinate 9,934, forward strand.
ATGCCAAGGCACATTGACCCTATGATTTCATCTGGCCAGTTTAAACTGTTGGAAGTGCACATGGGCATTGATGGCCAGAGGCTCACTGCTGCAGAGATGGCTGCAAGACGATACTCCCTGTCTGTTGGTGACATACACATTGTCATTCAAATTCCTATTGGGGCTGTTGGTGGTTATTTTAAGGTCAGTGGCACTGAGATTTTCTTAATCATATAAATGAAGGTTTTTATAATTGTCATGCATACAACTATGCCCAGCCTACATGGGCTTATAAGACATCATAAACTTGTATAAGCCACATCCAGAATATTAAAGTCCAATAATTAACAGGACAGTTTCTAGAACTTTCAGATATTTAAACTTTAATTCTCTACACAAAGAACAAAATTACTAACTACATAAGTGTAGAAATTGTACCAGAATAGGCCATCTTTTTCAGGCTTTGAGACAGGCAAACTTGAACACACCCAATCGGATGTTTCATTTGTACACAGGATGTTTCAGGGTTTTGTTGAGCCATTTCATGGGAAAATTACTCTTAAATAACTGGCAGGTACAGAAGAGAATATTTTTGAATCCACCTTAAGTATCATAAGGAAGTTCTGTACAAAGGGACAAATTCATGGCAAAACTTGTTTAAAATATGCAGGTCCTTCTAAATTTGGGTTTATAAGATTTTTGTCCTTCAGGAAAGGCCTTACAGAGGTTTTTTTTTTTTTTTTTTTTTTTGCGCAGAGTTACGTCCAGGATTATCAATACTTTACTACTTATACAATTGAGCCGATGCTTGAGTTGCTCTGGACTGAAGACTCCACTCACGAGGACACGCGATACAAAGTCCTCCATCCCATCACAACACCATTACTGTCTCGACCTCCACAAGTTGTAGACAGTGAGTCTTATGATTGGGGGGGGGGGTATAAATATATTGCACGCTGCCTTCATGCCTCTTATTCTTGCCCCACAGACACTGTTCCCGAAGAGCAGGTATTTAAGGTGCTGATTGGGCCTTTCAGCTCTGATGTGGCACTAATGAACATAACCTTCTTGTCTGAGGTTATGTCCATTGCAGACTGCAATGCTAGAGGCATTAATGTCCTGGAGCACATGTCCTCTAACAGCAGCTCAAAGGTCTTCACAGTTGAAGTGCCTTTCATGGACCCTGCTGTACTAAAAACTGTAAGCTTTACACTCAACATGGGAAATATATTTCTAATTTTTTATTTTGGTTGCTAATCCTCTGTTTCCCAACAGAGAGAAATGGGGATAAAGGTCTACTCTCTTCCCATGGCCCTTGGCTTGCTGGTCGTGCCAGAGTTTGCTCCATTTTCTCACGCTGCTTATGTGGAAGCTAAATTGGTAGACATAGGTTTGTACTCAAAGATCCTATGGCTTTATTCATAACAAAATGGGTACAAAAGGAATGATCTCATAAAAGGCTAAAATGAAATACTGTTTTACTGCAACTTAAGTAAAAGAGGCCTTAACAGTTATCTTGACTGTAAACAAAAGCTAAACTTGTTTGCTTTTACAATCTCTATTAAATTTGGGTTTTTCCTTTACAGTTCCTCCCTCTGTTTCTGGTGGCTGCAATTATCAGAACTTCTATGTTCTCGTAAAATACGGGACCCATGGCTTGAACTTTCAGACATTGGTGGGAAAACAAATGTTGACCCCAGGTCTAGCTCAGCAGTACAACCTCGTGGAGAACGGAACACACTTCAGTTTTGCCGTGCCGTTTTCAGCCCCCGTTGTTGTGTTTGAGGCAAGATGAGAATCTATGTAACAAATGTACTTTGGTGATATTGCTGTAAATGTCTAACTTTTTTCTATTGGTCACTCTTTCTGACAACTTCCCAGGCTGTTCAGTCATCATCCATCAGGAGCAGACTCGATGTGACTCTGATCAATCCAGAAACCAACAAAAATATCAAAGGATTCTCTATGGCCTGCAATTTTTTCTCAACACTGACTGGTTTGTCAAAGAAAACAAGCTTTTTATTTGTGTTTGGTTTTTTTTTTTGTCTGACAAACCACCCAATCATACTAATATCTAATCCTCTCTTCCAGAGTGTTTTCCTAATGGAACCATGACTGCTCTGGCTGTGAAACTAGAGTCGGTTCCCAGTCTGAACCCCAGTCTGCTCACCCTCAGAGACCCCACCTGTGGTCCCTCCTACAGCAACAACCACTATGCTTATTTTGTCTTCACTGCCAACTCCTGTGGGACAACCAGAAAGGTAGCATGCTGCTGAATATTCTCCTGATGCAGACTGTCAACACAACACTGAGATTGACCTGGAAATGTAACTTTCTTTCAGTTTTTGTCCAATGTGATGCTGTATGAAAATGACATCGCTCTGCCACATGGACTGGAAACAAAAAGTGACCCCAAGAAAGCTGAAGCAGAGTATCAGTAAGTGTCTTACAACAAAAGCATTGCCCTGAAACTAGTAGGCTATGATGGCAACTGTTAATGATCAATTCATTTTTCCAAGCAAAATGCCAAACATTCCCTCATCTGTTTTTTAGCTACTTTATTTCTTTGAGATCATTTCTCTGGGTTTTGAACTTTAGTTTGACAAAATATCAAGTCACTCTTTATGATTTGTACCATTTTTGGGACACTTGATAAAATCTGCAGATTAACTGATGGTAAAGCTTTAATGGAAGCTACACATGCATCACAGAACTAAAATTGGACATTGAAAGTAATTTCTTACAAAAAATGTAACTGACATTGTTGGTGTAAACAGGTACAACATGAATCGTTCTCTAGTACATCACAGATGAACAGCAACCTCCCCAAAATGAGTGCCAAAAGACATTTCTTGTCAAACATACTGTACATGAAATGGGTTTCTTGCATGTTATCTCATGGGTTGTCCTTCCCTTTTTAGTTTAAAGGTTTCTTGCTTTTATGACACCAACAAAACCCACGCTGTGGTCTTCCACACCAGACCTCGCAGGAGTGAACCATATGCTGAAAATGCAAGAGGCGAACTGCAAGTTGCAATAAGACTGGCTTTGGGTAAGGAAGTTCCAAATGCACTGTAGTGTCACTTTCACATTTGTTTCCCAACATTAGGAATCTTTTTCTTCCCCCTTTAAAATGTTTAGTGAAGCCATAAAAGCATGTGGTTTGAGAACTCTCCAAAGCCAAAACTTGGAAAATATGACAACTTGTCATTTCAACATGTTGAAACATGGAAAGCTCCATGGATCTGATTTTCACTAACCTGTTTGTGTTTAGGAGAGTTGCACAAGTTTCAAAAAAGCTACAATGTTCCTAAATTGGTAAACTGACCTCCTAAAACCAGGAGGCATATATCAAATTGATCCTGACAATCATATTGGTCAAGTACTAGCCCCTTAACCTATTGTCTTGATGAGCAAGTTAAATTCCCACTCATTTGTATTGTACGTGTGACAGTGCTGTATACAGGCCGTTGTTTTTCTCATGCCTGAATCCTAATAATTCAGGTAAATTTGTTTTATCTCTCAGACAACTCCTACAGCACATTTTACAAAGTTGAGGATTATCCCGTAACAAAGTACCTACAACAGCCACTGTATTTTGAGGTGGAACTGCTGACACAGTCTACAAACTCCAAACTATCCCTGGAGCTGGAGAACTGCTGGGCAACACTAAATGAGGACAGGATGTCCCAGCCCAGATGGAACCTCCTCATTAATGGGTAACTTCTTAATCAGAACATTTGCCCCATATGCAGGACTGTCAAACTTGAGCAACAGGAACTGAAACAAGGGGAATTTCCCCCCTCATATTGGATGTAGTGTTCAAGGCATAAGTTGAATAGTGGGTAAAATGAAGCAGTTTTAAATGCCTTTTTTCAGCTGTGTAAACCCAGTGGACACAGACCAGGTGATCCTCCATCCTGTTTGGGTCAATGCCAGAGTTCAGAACCCTTCTCACTTCAAGCGCTTTGAGGTCCAGATGTTTGCCTTTGCCGAAGACAAAGATAACTTGAGCCACCAGGTAAATTCAGCTACAAGAAACTCTCCTGCTCTTTAGTTACTTTAGATATGAGAATGTAGAAAGCTGTAAATATCAAATCTCTGTTCATATCTTGTAGCTCTTCGTCCACTGTGATGTGGTGATCTGCAACACCAGAAATCATCTGGGTGGAGTTTGTAAGCAGCAGTGTTCAAATCAGGAAAAAATGATGAAAGGTACAATATCTTTTCTGAGGAAACACCTTTTTTAAAAAGCAGTTACAGTATTTTTCTTCTGCAGGTCAAAGACGTGCTGTTTCAGATGGCCATGGTTTCAAACACGTGTCATCAGGACCCATACTTGTAAATTAACAATCCTAATAAAATGCTTTTAACAAGAATTCACTTTGCATTGTTTTCTTGACTCTCATAATGACTTATGTGCTGTGGCTTTTTAAAAGTAATTTCCATGGTTAAGGCAACAGCATTGTTAACAGGTCTCAACTGAAAGTGTTGGGTGAGGAAGAGCCTGTGTCTAAGCATTATTCTAAACTAATTTGATAAAACTAAAAGATGACTTGTCCAACTGTCATGTAACTTTAAAGTCTACTAAAATGCAGTTAAAGTTTACATGCCTGATGCACTTAAGATGGCTAAATTTTCAGTGACTTTTTTTTTTCCAAACACTTCAGGGCTTTGGGTGTAGTCCAGACTCCTGCTCCAACAATCAAACTTCTGACACACTAAGCAGCAATTTTATGATGCAAATGTTAATATCCCCTGGAACAGTCTACACAGTGCTCTGCTTCCATTTTCAGTTAAAATGGTTGCTTAATGGACAACTGTTCAGGCACAACATTGAATAACTTATGGCCATCCATTATCTCTAACACTTTTCCTTAGGAGGGGGCTGAAGCCAATCCCAGCAACATTGGGTGAGGTGGGTACACACTGGAAAGATATGGTGTTAGATTGGTCAAAGTCACAAGCACAAAATGTGCTCACAAGCAAATTGCATAATTTTACACAGCCAGATATTAACTGCCACTCACACAAATTCAACTGAGTTGTACAGGCAGCTGCAAGCAAGAAACTAAAAGGCAAAGACCTAAACTGTACACGTACAAACGGCCACCAGTTTCTGCTTGGTGAGTGCTGGAGGGCATGCACGCTTTTGCTGAAGGAGCTGATTGTAGTTCCAGTGGTCATGGCAAATAACCAGTTTAGTAGTAGTTTGTAATGTAAGCTGTCTATTTAAGCTATGGCATTACCAATCAAAAAATGACTAGCCTATAGGTATTTTAAGTGTGCCATAATGGTAGGAAGAAACGACAGGAGTTTTGAACACCAACTTCGGACAAAGCTCTGGTTAAAGGCTTTGTAGAGAAACCCACCCCAAAATCCTGTGTTCCTTCCACTTTGTGGATAAAATGCCAACAAAAGAGCATCCCTACCCAGAGAAGTGGCTTGGCTATTAAGCTTGAAGAAACCACGTCGGGTGCTTGTGGGATAGCCTACCTCACATTATCAAGTACTATGGGTCCTCTGTTTACACTGGTTTTGTTAAAAAATGTGTACAATTTGTAACCATAACAGCAAAAAGCAAACGCTGTATCATGTGAAGTTCACCAAAGTAATTCAGCATTTAATACTACAAATGATATGAAACTGTAACACCACAAAATAACATATAGCCTGCCTAGAAATGTCTACCTACTTCTGAAACACCTTGCATATCTAAGGCTGTAGGGCCAAGTAGGCTAATAATGACCACATAAGCTGGCAAAGTACAGGTCAGCTCATTTGCCACTTGCCATCATTGTGGATAATTTGATAGTTAATGGAAATGTCCCATTTACAGCAGTCCACAGTGGGGAAACTATATTTGTTAATAGGATACATAGTTTAATTTTTACTAGATGACAATGCAACACCCAGCATGGAGCATGAGGCCATGGATCAACCAGATGTGCCAAACTCCAAGAGAGATGTTGGGAGCCAGTGAGAAGACTGCACACCTGGCGACCATAGCTACAGTTCAAGTCCACAGGCGGAGTTTGAAATTTGCCCGGGGGGGGGGACAGACATTTTTAAACAGACGTCAGTACACAGTCCAACTATTGTGTGGCGTGTTACGCATATACATACAGCAACATCAG